>JAYKKI010000142.1:0-92500 GCA_039881145.1 Druceiella hillmani | reverse complement strand
TCAAATAATGACAATAAAGGGGACATGCTTCTAGATTACTTATGATTATTATAAATTATTAACCAACGTGATCCGTCAAAGAAATTTTACTTCTGGGAATTGATATGGGTAAGGTTCCTGAATTTAAAATTTTTTTTTAATTACTTCTGGCTTCACTGTATTTTATTCAATTACTTTTTAATTTCATTCGTTTTGCTATTATAAAGATTTCACTTCTTTAAATTATTACTTGCGATTATTTTAATTTTGTATGAAATAGTTATTACTAACATGTCTTGCTTTAATTTCATGAAGGCGGAATAACTTGGACTTATAGCGTATAAATAGTATAAAATTTGCGAAATATGGGATAATTGAGACAAATTAACATGGAATACGGTTTTAAAAGAATTGGAGTAGGTACGAATGAATAAAGTTGAGATTATTTTGAAGATATTTTAGGATAGATAATCGGCATAATTACTACTTCCACATGGACAGACCCTAACGGGAAGGAGCTTTGTGTCGATTGTGATATCGACCGAATCTTCGAAGATGAATACTTTGTAAAGAATGTGTAATAGTTGAATGAAAGTATTCCCAATTTTGATTGCCCACATTTTCACGTCTCGAAATCATTACCGCATAAGCACAGATGGATAATTAATGTCTAGGTGGGAATACTGGGTGTAATTTTGTGACAAAGGAGTAAATGCTTGATCGGGAAAAATCTGATTTGGCTTCCTTAAGTTTCACATAAATAATTCCGTGTTTGAAATAAAATTCAGCAAAGAAAAAGATACATACAGGTATGTATAATAACTGTATTTACTAAGCTGACGACAAAAAGTAGAAAATTGATGCTTCTTGTACACCCATCGGCAGTAAGAACAATCGCATTATTTTAATGCAAGGAGGAATTTTCAGCAATTTTATCAGGATTTGCCTTCAGGCAGCTTCAGTAATAACTGATCCTAGCTGACCCTGATCCAAAAAACCCACTTTAGTTTGAATTTTATTCTTTGTCTTATTTACCGCAAAATAGCACGGTACAATTTTCAGTCACCGTTGTATATTCAAACCAAAAACTAAATTTAATTATAATGAATTTACGGTTGTGTAAATAGTCACACACTATCAAATTAAAAGCGACGATATTGTTAAGTGTACATAGAAATAGCAAAGCGAGTAAGCTAATCATTTTTCAATATTTACTTGTGTTTTAATAATTTCAATACGTGTTCAAGAAGCAGTTTGAAGATGTTACAGGTGTACCAAAGTATTTTTACTAGGGACGGATTAGATATTAGCATTATATTATAGGTACCATTCAAATCCGCAAGCGTCAAGTCGTTGGCCGTACTCAAATCAATACAAATGATTGACGAACTTTTGCCAGTGCAATCAGGTTTCTGAAATAGAATGCAACAATAAGCAACATATGCACGATCGCGTAATTAGTATGCACTAATGCCGATATAAAATTAGAATATGCAACCCCCGTGCCTTGAATTCACGGCTCGACAGATAGAAGTTCCGCTATTTACTTGAAGGGAGTTATGGCCTTCAAATACTTATCATAGGGACCTTATATTCAAGCTGTCAGCTACTAACTATCTCTGACTCTGCAAATCAATGTAAGTTTGAATTTTTATTCAATGAATCTAAAATATATTGCTATGATTCAGGTAAATTGTTTATTTAAATCAAAAGTTAAATTTTAATGGAAGCATTGCTAATTAATAAATGCAAAGAAATATGAATATATAGAAACATTGTCGCTTTCCGCCCTCGTTGTGTACACATAATTGATGAAATAAACCCGTCCGGTGATATGTTTTATTTTCGTTTTTTACAGTTTTATGGTATATTTTCTAGGTTTCCCTTAATATTTCTCTATGATTTTCATCTTAGGCGTTATTATTTGCATTATTTTATCGAGGAAAATAGTGTTCCAAAAGCCATATAAAAATATGTTCATTTCTAACGTCTTTGTTGTTTAGAATAATGGAGGAATCACTCCCGTGACAGTAAATAAGGAATAATATATCATGTATATATATATATATATATATATATATATATATATATATATATATATATATATATATGTGTGTGTGTGTGTGTGTGTGTGTGTGTATATATGTACATGTATATTCGTCAAGGAAAAATAATAACTTAACAATTACTTAACTTTATATTTATTTACCTTATTTTAATGGAGTTTATTTTTTTAAGTGTTCTCTTAATATATTTTTAACTTTTTGTAAACTATAGGTAAATAAGTAATAAGAACAAATTTTTTACCTTATAGAGTGAGGTATGTTATCAATTTAATGATTCAAATTGTATTTATTATGCAAATATTTGAATGTCTGCGCATTAAATGTATTTTGAGAGCCACCGTTTGTCCTACATACAACCTTTCCAGTTAGCAGCGGCGAGTTTTGCTGGAGGGAATGATATATTTCGCATTTAATTAAAATATTTACACGTACATTACGTGTAAATATTTTAATCATTGAAATTATTATTAGGATTTACGTCACTTTATTATATTAATTTTATTGGGAGAATATTTTAAACGTTATATAAATTATATACATATAAATATATATATATATATATATATATATATATATATATATATATGTATATATATATACACATATATAAGTAGAGGTATGTATGCGAGTGTGACATAGAATGTTATCAATTAACATTGCTAAATCGCATTTCATAGATTAACGTCACGGCCGAAGTAACATTGTCTATTATAAAACAGTATAGCCGCTAAATTAAAGTTAAAAAAAACGTTTTTATCGCTACATATTTTATATCAAAATAACGTACTACTTAATTCGTGTCTAGCTTAATGTAATATGTAATATTCATAAAATTTTAATAATACATTTTTAGAGTCCCGCTCTGAGAAGCTAATGAATTAAATTTGTATTCCAAGTATGTAGTATTTTTAAAGTCCTTTAAGCTGTTTGGAAACAATAGTTTACTTTCCAATTACAAACATTTCCTTATTTTCTTTAACTTTAATGAAAAAAAACAGCGAGTCACTAGTGTAACCAATATTTCATATAATTTGAAACAATATTTCTACCTATTTATACTCAAACGATAATAAATGTTATTGGGAGGATATTATGCAAGAACCTGAAACTTCATTTAAGCTTTTTTACTGCTTCACCTAGCTCTAATAAGCAATTTTTAATAAAAATGGAAGAGACAAATATGTTGAACTTTGATAAAATTAGAAAATTTTTCTAGTGACTTTATGAAAGTCGATTTCTTCGTTTGCGTTAATGTTTGAAGTTAAATTTTTGATGAATTAATTAATGCCATACTATACATTTTACTGCAATAAAATTATGTTTCGAAAAATTAACAGTGACATTACACAACCCAAGACCCATCAGATTTGCAATATCTTAACCTTCTTCCCTTTAACGGAATCAATCCGCAAAACTGACCTGTCATCCCATGGTTTTGCAAAAATATTTTGAACTATAGAATACTCTATGTAGGTTACATCCAACATCGAATACGATCAGCTTTATAACATTAAAGAAGTTAAAATAGTTATAATATAAAGTAAGATAGTTATAAAATAATCAAAGCGCTATGAATACTTTACTTACGCATTTATGACTTTATACAGTATTGAAAAAAACTCTTCATTTTTGTAAGGAAAAGTTTATAACGGAAAAGTTGTTATAAAATGCGATTTTCATTATTACCATAAAAAAGGATGAAGCGTAATTAAATGTTCACGTATATAAAAAAAACCCTTATCATAATGCACAATTAGGCTATCTTCTAGTTTTTGGTGAAATATTTCAGTTCTCTCTGCAAAATACGGCAATTGAAAACAACAAAATGAACATTTTTTTTATAGCATTTGGTTATAACGCCCTACGCGTTATAACCAAATGCTATAAAAATAACGGATTTCTTTTTCATAAAAATTCTAAGTTTTTATGCAATTAGGAATGAAAAAGAATAATGCTATAACTTATTTGAAATACTTTTAAGATTTTCAAATCCAATAACTTGGGAAAATCGAAAATTAAAGTTCCAAAACCATTACTTTTTCGATTAAGTGCTTTGATTATATAGCAATAGAAATACACCCAAAACCTTATTAATAAACTAGCTTAAAATGAAGTTTTTAATAATTAAAAAAATAAATATGTTGCATGTAAAAAGTAAACATGATCTAAAATGGTTAAAATTTCATTGGAAACGACGAAACAATTTTGCACTTGCCAAATGAATAAGAAAAATATATACAATTACTACCTCAAATATTAAATTTGAGGTAGTAATTCTGTAGTTTTCTCTCTCCCTTTGCCTTTTTTAAAAATATTTTTCACAGTTCGAGTTTAAATCTGTTCAATTTTAGAAAATGTAGGCAGAAGTGCGGCGTAAGATTTATAATTCCACATAATTGAAGATATTATATTAAACGAACATTATTGTTTATGCAATCGAACTCTGCTTTACATATCATTGCCATGATTCAATCACTCTATGATTCAATGAATTTGATCATTAAATTACTAAAATTGAATTAGAAGACAATACTCAGTATTAAAAAATAACGGGATCTATTACCGCCAAAAACATACTCAATTTTCCGATTTCGAAAGAATGAAGTTTCTATCTAATAGCTCATAGAATTCCAAACACTAAATCAAATTAAGTTTTATTACAAAAAAAGTATCGCAATAGATTAAAGATTTTGCAACAAGTTTTCCTCAGATATGATAAAATTTTCTTCCTATGTTTTAGTTGTAAATGATTCAATGTTAACAAACATATATGCTATCTTTATTTATTAAATGAACGAACCATAGAGAGGAAAATTTAAGTAAAGGCGTTTTTACTGGGCTTGTAAAAATTGGATATGTACCTATGGATTTAGCATCTATACAACAACAATTATATGAAATTTAGGGTCTGAATGAAATCTGAAAAAAGGCAGATATTGGGTTAAAATGAATAAAAAAAATTAAGTTATTATATGGACAACTAGAAAACATATACATAACACTTAATATGTCTAACCTTGAGTGTGGTGCTACGGTCTATGCAGTGAATGTAAATGGCTTTCATTGTCAAGATTCGTCAAGAATTGCTATACAATTAGGTACACCATATAAACAATACTCTGAAGCAAATTGTTTGTATCTAAGCATAGCTTCATTTTAAAAAATAGTAATAACGTTATATTTTTTTGATATTTTAATTAATATACTTTTTAATATAAGTAAAACAATATGACAACTGTAAGTCAAATATGTCATCATATTCGAACGCTTAATTTTTTTAAGCGGAAACTGTAAGTGTGACAGCCATTGTTTATTTTCCCTCTAATCTTTCAACAATTGTCTATTTGTTTTGGGATTGAGCTTGGTTATAGATTTTTGTGTACATTTTAGTAATATATAAAAAACTATGCAAGTTTTTAAAAAAATATTCATGATACACAGAAAATTTACCATGAGTATTCCTGTTTTATCATATCGTGGTACTGAACTCCAAAATGATTTAGAGTGTACATTGATAACATTAATTCTGAGGTTAATTATTATAAAGTACGGAAATTTGTTAACAAACCAAATATGGATAGCAAATTTAATTTCTCCACACTACACAAAGTTACTTTTTGGGCCATTAATGAATAATATTTTCTGGTTTAAATAGGTACCATTTTCAATTCAAAGTTATATTAATACAACTTCCATTATATTTTAAACTATTTATGCTCTCTCCGAAAGAATCCTCATTAAAATGTTAAACCTTACAAACACTTAAGCTCTGTTAACGCAGGAATGACGTCTACATTTTTATGTAAATTAAGGCAATTTCAATAATAACACAGGCAGCAACTGAGTTTCCAAAGAGGGGGTCGCCGCCGGGAGCCATTCGCTTGTTGAACACTACCGACTTCTGTCTTCTTAATGAAGTCAGCTGTCATCATTAATGTCGTCACTTTTTTTCTGTTAAGTATTATTACATAAGAATTGTAGGAGTTGTTTGCATGACTATAGTACCACTTAACGACTACAACATTTTGGGACGCATGGATTAAATGGCAGTATAAAAAACGTAAAAATAAGTGTAACATTTTTAATATTAGGTACAATTTATAATATCTATAAACAAATGGATACTATAATTACAATAGAATTTGAAAGCAAAATACTTCATATATTTTTTCAACCTCAAAATCTGACGACAAAAAGAAATAAATTAGTTTAAACACAACATGTGAGAAATGTTGAGGTACTAAGAATTGAAGATAAAAGTTATTTAATTGGGGCCCATGTTATGAGGCAAACTTCAATGACGTTAACACTATTACAAAACATCTTTAAGTATCTTAAATAGTGATTCGTTAATTAATTTACAGTAAAGTTATTTTGCTTTAATTTTTTTTAATTACAGATAAATGATAGACGTGTTTTCGCCGGTATTCAATGTGACTGTGCATATAATCAAAATGGCAAAAAAAATTTAATTGGCAAAAAATGAACAAATTAATTTAAAAATTTTCTAGATGCGCGTATTTGAATTTTAATTTTATCTTCATTTCACAAATTTATTTAAAATTTTTATTAAATTTAACAAATGTCCGTTACATTAGCACTCCCTCAAAATAATGTTATGTCGTAAAATTAATGTACATAAATTAGGTTTTCATAAATATAAAAAATAATTAAATAGCGTAGTAATATCGTAAAAAAATTTATTGAATGAAATGGACATCAAGTTATGCCATTTAAATTTTTTTTTTTACAGCAGCTATCCATATTTTCTTTGTTATTATTTTGAAACTTTATTTGCAAAATACTAAGCTTTGCAGTGATGCGCAATGTATACTTTCTCTAATTTTTCAACCATAGACCTGAAAAGTTAAGTGCTAGCGTTTTACTTGAACTTTAAGTTATGATTATAAAAACTAAATCCTCTCCGACCTTTTTAAAATATTTGGACTTGTGACTTCTTGACTAACATTATGGTGAGTACATAGTATTTTAACCGAAGCCATAAAAGTAGATCTTTTCAATTTGACTCGTATATATATTTTTCATGCATGTATAATATATTTTGCATACGTATATATATTTTTCATGCATGTATAATTTTGATTGAAAGTAAATGTTTTCAAAAAGGTCTCGTGTATAAACGGTCAGGACCTAATAAAGCACTCTGGAGATATCTAAAGAGACTTTTCAACGAATGGGAGTACAAGACCCCTTGAAAAAAATTATATGGAGTATGAATTCATTTGACATGTCTTTATAAGTACTATAAACCTGGATGGTGGCCAGTGTCAGATCATAAATCTGAAAGGAAATGGCAGATATCTCAAAGTAAGAAATAGCTTCAACGAGTTGGTTTCAATTTAAATTGTCTGGACGAAGTCTGTTGCCGTACATAGTGACAATGGTCTGACGATGGAGCTGGAAGTTGGTGATAGTAACTTCTCAATTGTGAGAAGTACATTCATTATATTTCCTACTATCTTCCATTATATTTCCTTATTTGATTTTTCTTAACGATCCTATTGTTGTTATGTAGTAATCAAGGTCTGAAGATGGAGCCAAAAGGTGCTAAAATGCATCTCAGTGGTGAAAAGTAGATTACGCTCATTTCATATATAACCCATCCATTGGTTACAATTGCTGACAAAGGTTTTATGATAAAACCATAAGGTGGTGACAAGAACTTCTCAATGGTGAGGAGTAGATTCATTATACTCGCGCTCGATAAAATTGTTTAAAAGTATTTTTGTTACAAGTAGTGGTTAGGGTCAGATGACGGAACTTAATTGTGATGAAAATACTCCTGAATGATGAGAAATAGTTTTGTCAATTATAGAACCAGAAGCGCGGAGTTTATCCATCAATTTTGGTGTTCTTTTACTTGATTTTATTTGTCTTTTTTAGAGCGAAAGATCGAAATAGTACTGCCTATTTATTATTTTGTACTTTTATGTGCATTTTTATTTATATGATTATTTCAAGTTAGTTAAATTTTTTGATACCATTTTATTAAAATATTTATTACAAAAAATTTGAACTCAACCTTGAGTATAAAATATGGTACAAATAACACTAAAGAACGATGAGGTTAACTGTATCAGTTAATTTCATGATCATGATTATTTCAAAAAATTAATGAGATCTCTTATGTGTTATTTACTTGTAGAATGTCAGCATGAAAAATTAAACTTATTGAAATATTTCGGCATCAGCTAACTGATTGGTAACAAAATATATCTCAACCATGCTAATAGTCATCAAGTGTGCGCAATGTCAAAAATTTTAATCTATACTTGTAGTTAAATGATTATAGAGTGAATTTTGTACACAAAAATATTGTAAAAAGATTTATTGATGTACTGTATAGAATGATAATAGAAGCCAAACAACTTTTTTTTTTAGAATTGTTTTCTGTCTGTATATTGTTTGATGCATCAATCACACAAAATCTATTAGACGCATTTTGATGAAATTTGATATAGTAATAGTTTATAACCTAGAGCAACATATAGGAGAAAAAAATGTCTTGTTCCGAATTTTACGTGAGTGAAACTATAGGGCGCAGCAAGCATTAAAATATTCTTACGGGAAGATGTTTGACTTAACATTTCAATTTAACACCTTTTTCAGATATCAAATACAATTTTAAATATAACCATAACTCTTATTACTCTCTTTTATATATATATATATATATATATATATATATATATATATATACACACACATATATATATATATATATATATGTGTGTGTGTGTGTGTGTGTATGCACACATATACACACACATACATACATGACTGATGTATTAATGTACAGCCAAATTCGCTGAATCTCAATACTTGAAACGATGGAGTATCTTGAAAACAACTTTTGATACAAACCTGAAATTTGGTGTTTGGGTGGTTTATTTATGTTTTTTGTAATTTCACTAGAGCATGGCAAGTAGGACGGGTATAGGTGGATTAATCTCATTTCATAAATTGCTTTATTTCAATAACCGTAATTTCAATAATTCTGGAATTGTGCATGAAGACTCTTTTTTAACACTTTTTTCAGCTTTTTTTTAAATAACTCTAGCTTTTTTCAAATTAATCAATGAACTGGATTTTAGAAATATTGAGGGAGTGTCATTTTTAAATGAGCGATTAGCTGTAGAACTTCATATTTAAATATTTTATTTTGTTAAATTTAACTCCAAAGAAGTAATGCTACTCTCAGATAATAACTGTTGTTGAGGTAATAAAGTATTTGCGCGCTCGTTTGCTAATAACTACCGCACGCTGATATTACTCGTTGCATATGACGAGCACGTGCACGTATGGGTGAAGAGTAAGATAAGCAAGGAAGCAACCTAGAACCCAAGTGCGTGCAGATACGCGAGGACAGACATTATTGGCAGTCGTATATGTGCGATTTCCTTTCCATTTTGTTGGATTGTTTATACACCTATTTAGTGTATAATTCGATATAAAGTTGAGATGTACTTATTTTAATCGTCTGTTTTCATTATTTAATAATAAATAGGTATAGTTCTTTTATTTTAACAGATTCTATGCTCTGTTTACTTTAAAGATATTTATTAGAAAATTGACGAGAAATAGGTAAATTTCAGGAGATTTAAAATAATGTTTGACACACACACATAAATTGACTTTTATATATAAAGATCAGTGTAAAAACGCTTTAAAACTTCTAATGGAAAGGAAAGTTTGAAAATTGATCTTAAGTCTTTGAGCTTCATCGCCCAAGCTGTATCCAATATGGAAATAATATTAGGTTAGCAAGTAAGTTTTTAATCCTGAATTGCTGTCAACAATTTTTATTAAAATAATTACATGTTACATAAATTAAATTTAAGTATACACCATTATTACCTACTACTTGTCGCCATCGCGTCACCCTGGTGGGTTTGGTTGACGTTGGTACGGCCGTTGAGTACGCGGTGTACCGGGTTCGATTCCCGGCCGCTTATCAAGCGGGACTGGAGAAATTCAACTTTTCGAGGCGCTGGCAACCATTTTTCTATATGAGATCCTTTATCTCATGAGGACACGACAACAACAACAACAACTTGTCACCATCTAGTTGGCAGTTACAATATACTTTGTAAAATTTCAGTGACTTTGATTCAAAAAACTGTGCGATATCATTTTCGAGAATGTCTTTAACGTCGATTTTTTTCAGGTAAGTGGTTATTTAGAGCCCCGAATAAATGGTAATCAGAGAGCACAATGTCTGGCAAATATGGTGGACAAGGTGGAGTAAGGAGAACCCACCCAAGCTCCTTTATTTTATCAAGAGTACGTTTCGCAATATGTAGTCTAGCATTATAATGCAGAAAATAAACTTGATCCTATTGACTACATTTGTTAGATAATCGATTCCATTGTCACAATAAACATCTGTTTTAATTGTAGATCCCTCTGGAAGTAACTTCCAATGAATAATACTCTTGACATTCCACCAGCAGTTGAGCATAAATTTTTTTGCATTTATTTCAGGTTTGGATACTGAAACTCCTGTTTCTTCGACACCCAGCCATTGACATTTACATGTATGGTTAATGTATGTAACTCACTTCTTATCATCAGACGATTCAGCAAGTCGAAGTTATGTTTCAATGTATGTAACTCGCTTCTCATCATCGACTGATTCAGCCAGTCCAGACGAGTCGTCAGTCGAAGGTCCTCCTCAATTAGGCGTCGTAATCGTTGAGCATCCAATTCAATAGAACATCCGGTACGGGGTTCGTCTTCAAGATCGTAGTCCTCATTCCTAAATTTTCTGAACCAAATCTTTGCCGTCACGTAAGACGTCGTGGACTCGCCCATCGCATGACATATATTATTTGTGGCAGTCTTTACATCTTACTATCCAATTTAATATATAAAAAGATATGAATTATGGTTCATATAATAATAGGAATAATAAACCTAACGTTGGTCTTGATATCGTAATTCCCAAATAAATTTAATCCTAAAAATTTTTCAAATTAAAAAAATATTTTTGGGATTTAAAACCATGTTCGTACCCAGAAAAGAAGGAAACAAAAGAACCCTTTATGTACAATTAAATTATTGAAATACCTTTATAATTATTGAAGTACTCATAAAGTATAAACGTCTATTATTGAAATAAAAACAAAATTTTCAAAAACTCAAATGTTCCTCTGAATATCCACCGACACAATAAATTATATAATGATATTTATCTCTGTGAGAAATGAATGACATAATTTTCCTTGAATGTAAATTTTGAAACAAATTAATGAATTTACGTTTGTATAACACTTAAGTAAGCAACGCATTACAATTCGATGTAATCTAAAAAATAACAAGAAAATGTAAAAGTCTTTCTGTCAAAATTTAAATTTTAATTTTATATTTTAACAAAATATAATATGAAAATAATACTGTCACCTTTGATATAAGGTAATAAAGTTAAAAGTTAAATCAACGATTGATGGGATCGAAAAATTAGAAATTGAAAAACGCAATCTGAATTGAATATACCCAATTCTTAAAATCTCTGACTAAAATTTGGATGAAACTTTAGTTTTTCCGCTCCAGAAGAAAAAAATAACTAAAAAAGTGGCATGTGTCGATAGTTTGGTTTTATATCCCATAAAATAAAATTATTTATGTCCCTTGAAAGGTTGAATGCAAGTTGACTAAACTGAATGTTCCGATACTTTAAATAGAAAACGATTATCTGAAATATTTCCAGATTTTCCATATCTACTGTTGAAAATTAAAAGGGATACACATATTGCGTGTCAATCTGAAATTTAATATTCTGCAATCAGATTTTTAAAGGGAATAATCTTAAATAGAACTTGGATTTCGTTTCAAAATATCTACGCAATTGTACCTCTCTTGATTGAAAAAGTAAAAACAAAAATTTGTTAAATTAAATTTGATTTCATCATTTTTGGTTACATGTTAATTTATATATCCATTTAAAACGACTACTTTGAAATTTTTGTGTATATAGAAATGAAAGAAAATATGCTCTAAAAATAAAAGAAAGTTCTGAAACTCCAAAAGTAAAGAAGAAATGAGTAAAAGTAAAAAAACATTTGTTCATACGAAAATATTAAGAAAGTTTAAAGAAAATTTTTTGTTGCTGCCAATTGAAATTAGTATTTTTTCTGAATGCAGCCAGTTCTTCAATTTCCTTATCCATAATGCTAATGCAATCTGTTAAAAGTTAGCACGATGGAAAGTCATCTTTCTGTTTTCTGGAAATACCGTTTTCACTTTGTTCTCATAGATGCGTTCATGTGAGTTTTTCTATTTTCATAACTTCCCATATTACAATTTTTATACAGTTCTTAATTCGATCAACCGATTACTATCCATTTTCCGAAAACGAATTAAGGTTTCGTTATTCCATTTATTATTTCCATTTATACAATTTTTGTTCGTTTCTGTAGGCTTCATGTTGAATACAGATTAACTAATTCAAATACGCTCTTTTACTTTCAAAATAATCGAGTTCTCTTGGTTCTCACAACAACAAGTTTTGGTCTTTTATAGCGTATTCTTTCTTTATTTTTGCAAAGACTTACACGATGATCATCAAACTTATAGGGTACTTTCGGTAGACCTATAATTTTGAAAGACGGCATGATGGACGGTATTAGAGCATAAGGAAAGTAAAAAGCCCAACAATTAATTATTTATTATTACACGTTATTTTTAAATAATACACATTATTTTAAAATGTGTGTGTGAATGATTTTTAATAGAAATACTAGCTACGATCAAAAGGTTTATAAATGCCTAAATATATGCGGATATCTTATAGCGCGAGTTATATTGTGTATAAATTCAAAAAGCATAATTTCAATATACAAACTGAGGAGGAGTGAAAAAAATTTTAACTTATTTACCGAATTGTAAACTTAATGTTTTGACGATGAGGGAAATATTGTAATGTCATGTTTAATAAAACTTATTATGTTATACGGGAGCGAATGTTAGGTGAGATTCTACCGCTTTATACCTATTAAGTTCTGAAGCCATTCCATTTCCTTTATTATGAGAATTTTATTTCAGTAATCCCAACGACTCAATACACTTCTTTGAGAACTAAAAAAGAGTCAAATATATTGTACATACTTTAAAAATTTACGTAAATATTTGTAAAATTTATTTATTTAGGAATGGTCGTTATCATACAAAAATATATGGAGTTGAATGACGGCGTTAATTTTACGATTCTTTTAGTACGTAATTGTTTTTTTATTAACTGAGATATCATAAAAGGATAGAGTTCCAGTAAATAATTTAAAAAATTAGTTGGTTTTTGGTTATGTTTTACATACCCAGCTGACAATGCATATATGTATGAAAAGCGATATATTTGGTATACAAAAATAGATTTTCTCTCTAATAGGAATTTAGACCTAATAAACTACGAAACATATAAACTGGATCCACCAATCCTAGATTTAATATATCGTTAGAGAAATTTGATACCATATTGAAATCGTATACCACATAGAAACTATTTTTATAGTATTTAATGTTTAATTCTATACCATATAGAAAATATTTGCATAACCTATAGAAATTTGTTATCGTGTGAAAACTATCCCTCTGTACATATGCATAAATGAATATCCTATTTAACGAGCTGCTGAGTAAAGTAGCACTTGTTACCAACGACTTTGTTGCAGTGATCGGGTCGCATGCTCATCCGCACATCACTTTAGCCTTATCTTAGTTTCTGACAAACTTTTGTTCCACTCTGTGTTCATATTGTACAATGTGACATGCTTCTGAAATTTTATATATATATATATATATATGTATATATATATATATATATATATATATATATATATACATATATATGAATGTGTGTGTACGTGTGTGGATTTTTGTGTATTTTAAATAAAACTATCTTATATGCATAGATTTTCATTCGATAGAAATTTATATAGACGACATTTTATGCTGAATAAACAACAAAATACTTTACCGACTTTAGCTCATAACAAAAATAATAAAGAATTTACAATATTCTCTAAAATATAATCCCATGTCGACTGCATTTAGAATATAGTGACATAAAAGTAAGTAAAGGGATTTAGAAGATTTACTTTATAATTATAGAAAGTTAGAAGATTCAGACGACCTAAATTTTACTGTTATATCTGATCAGTATTCAGATACAGGCTGATATTTTATAAAGCGTAATCGTAGCATGGCTATTGGTCTCATTAATACTGTTAACATTTTAAATGTGTTCCTTAAAATTCTGCTTATGTTATAAATTATATTACCAATAATTTTGTAATTTTAATGCCACTTAAATCGACATGCCTTAAATCAGGCTGTAAAACTTTGATACATATACTTAAATTTTGCTACGATGCTAAAAAACACATAATATACAAAACACTTATTATATAAATGTTACAAAATAACATTTATATAATAAGCCTAAGCAGGCTTATTATGTAAATGTTATTTTCTTTGTTGTAAATGTTCTGACTTCAATTATTTTCTTGTAAATCTCCTGACTTGAATAAGAGGGGATCCCTGTAATTCAACATTAAGAATTGTATGAAACGTCGATTTTTGGTTACAATTTCAAATTTCAAACTAATACCTTGTAATTTGAAAATGTGAAATTGTTAAAAAATTAAGTTTCGGAAAAAAACTTACAACACTTTATGTTTACAATATATATGTGCAACCATTCATATATTTTCCTAAAAAATATCCGACGCCTATATTAACAGTGCGGCTAATAACTTTATATATTTCATATTCTCAGCATATCCCATTCTTCTAACATGCCTTCTATAGCTCATATCATTATACCACATAATTTCCATATTTCCACACTCCAACTTTATATCGACTGTTGTAGAATGCGATCACTATGCATTGATGATTGCGTTATTGATACCGAAAAGACGAGGGTTAAGAATCGTACTTGTTATGTTGTTCAGATTATTTCATTAGCACATCTGATGGATTGCTTAAATATAGTTTAATAAATAAATTAACGCAGGTGTAGGGATATTGATATTGAAAATTGAAAATTTTGAGAGACCATTAGCAACATTAAGAATAAAAGTAACTATGTGTATAGATTCTAGAGCTCACGATGCGATTTTATTTGACCTTCTTGGGGCGGAGGCACCTTAAAAAAATGATTGTTTTGCTTATATTTTAAAAACAAATTCATCATCTGTGTCAATAAGTATAATTAATTTTGGAACTAATAAAAATATAATTTTTTTGGAACATAATGCTATCAAATTTTGGCAAAATTTAACGAAATTTTATGTTTAACTTATAATTTTCAAATTCGTAGTTTATATAGTAGTCGAGTAGACTGATATACATATAAAAATATATTATATCGGGACTCAAAAGTTTTGAGGTAGGTTCCCTTTGAGAGCGGAATTTTGAAATTCAATTAAATCGAAGGACAATATTTAGATAGCTGACATTACAAGAATCCTATAAATTACATGTTATTAATAACTTTGTTATCATACATGTGCTTCCCCGCATGTGCTTTGTTTGCTAGTATTCTATTTAGAATTAAATACTAGGATGATTGTTAAGTGATCTGGTGAATTAAGAGAGGACTTTCAGGACGAGATAACTTATAAAAGGTATTAAATTATGCAAATTTTACGGATTAATGTTAACGATTCTAATTACGTTGAGAAGAAATAGAATTAACATTTACGAAATGTGCCATTGCAGCAAAGTGCACTGTTTGATTTAGACAAGAAAAAATTCAGTCCAGGAAATGCTAATTGCTTTATCTCTAATTAATTATACAACCCTGAGATTCTGAAGCGCTTGAATTACCATATATCTTCTATTTGCTATGAGTAACAAGTTGTTTCATAAGACAGGTTGCGTTTTCGTTATCTAGTGGCGAAGTATTGGAATGTTTGTAGTAAAAAATGTACGGCAATACTGAAGGTGAATACTATTTAATATAAATTTTCGGTAGTCATATATTTGTTTCTTTTTTCAATAACATATTTCGTAGCGTTTACTCTTAAATTAAGGAGTATCGAACATTTACAACATGGTCTAAATATGAATACCTGTTAGAGAAGGCTTACCGTTTCTCTCTTTCTCTTACAAATTTCTCGCAACAAATTATCACTGTATTCGTGTTTACCTGTCTATAAGGTGCTGAATTCGAATTTTACAACATTTTTGAGTTTCAAGATGGCAGTGTATATAATTCGATATAAATTGACATTATTTTTGTTTACGACATGGAAGTAAGAATCTAAGGAGAGGGTATGGATTTGTGTGAAGCACATTTGTGAAGTTTTGATTAAAAATTGGTAAACAAAACCCCGTCATTTCCAGTCATACTTTAACGTCAATTGTGTTAAGACAGAACTTATTCATTTTCACCTATTTGTAGGGTGGTGTATTCAAATTTCATAATTTTTTTGAGATTCAAAATGGAAGCATCTTTTTTTCGCTATAAGCCGCAATTCTTTTCGTTCACCACATAGAAGTAAGAATCTAAGGAGAGGTTTTGCGCCCATAATTTGTACGTAGTAAGTTTGAAAATGTTGACTAAATGTTTATAAGCAACACACGTTCCTTTTACTCATATTATAACATTAACCCAGTTAAGATAAAAGGCTTTCTCTTTGTAAAATATATTTATTTTCGTTGGAAAGTAGTCACATATTATATCAAAAAGAATAAAAATTATAGCGGAAAGAAACATAAAATTAAAAATAATGTCACTTATCACAAGTGAGTTCATTTTATTTACGAACAATATTTATTAATTTTTTGTAATAGATGTTGTTCCTAAATAATTAACAGCTATATCAAATTATTAATTCATTAAGTGACTTACCATACATCGATAATTCTAAACTAAAAAATGTAATAATATTTAGTATTCGGTCTTGAATATTTCAATAATAAAAACTTTTTAGGATTTCAGATAATAACATTTCAGATAATAATCACATTGTAATTGCAAACTTTAGGGTATTGAAGAGGAATATTTTTTTCTTAATTATATTAATTTGATTGCTGAAAACCACTCAGTTTAATTCTAGGTAAATATGTTACGTAAGAATTATAATGATTATATGGTAATGGATAAATTTTTCAATATATATATTTCTTAAGAAGAACCTTTGAAGATTTAATGACATAATTGATGATAAGAAAACAGTTAATTAAAGAAAATGTTGCTAATTCATTTGTTAAAGTATATAATCCTCCATTTGTTTTTACCGATTAATGTAAGCCCCCATTTGTTTTACTGAATACCGATTAATTAAAAAAAGAAATGGAAACCGTCTGATGATACTACTTGCTACAATTTGCAATAGATAGAGTTAACTCACGCTCGTTTAGTAGTATTTTGCAAGTTAATTTTAACGTTATTCAATTTAAATTAACGTAAAAAATTTTCATTTAGAAATACATGCAGATTCTTTGCATATACATATTTGAATGCAATAAATAAATATTACATCACTTCTCGCACGGAAATTTGATTAAAAAAAGCAATGTGTGATACGCAGGCTTCCAATAATTTCAATAATCTATATACGTCATTAAATACATTGTAAAGACTTAATGCTAACCTAAAACACTACATAAATTAGCAGATGCTAAATATGTCACGGGACTTAATATCTTACCATACAATTTTTCGTATTTTTTTCGTTGTTATTAACTCTATGAATTACTTATTGAATAAAAAAGTTTGTATCTTCATGAAAGTTTTAATTCTGAAACCTTGCTGATGACTGTGAGTCAATTACTAATATATTCCAAAGCGTTATCGTGAATGCGACAAGCCACCTAAATGCAATTTTTAACAAGTGTTTATAAATCACCTATACATACACATACATATATATATATATATATATATATATATATATATATATATATATATATATATGCATTCGTGTAGATAATATAGTAAGAATTAGTTAAGGTAATTTTAAATAATGGAATTATGATTATTTCAGCTTTGATGATTAATTCCTAATGTAAATATTGCCTTTAAATTTTCAAGAAAAAATATTCTTCCGCGTATTTTTGAGCATTTCAAATTATATTTGGTTTAAGAAGATGGTTAATGTGTATGCATATTCTTAATCTTGTAGATACTACAAAATATTGTAATATCAAGTAGCCACAAAAATATATATTTAAAAATAAGGAATGAAAGTCAAAAAAAATAATTCGACCAGACATGATAAACATAATTTAAAATTTTCCCTAATTGAAGGAACCTTCGCTCTGTATAACTTTTACTATCAAATGTCAAACTAAAAAAAAATCAAATTAAAAATGACGTAATGTGTATGATATGATTTTTATATGTTACCATATTACAATAAGACAATAGACTTAAGACACTTAAACATTAACGGGGTACTCCTTGTATTATCGAAATCCTGGTATTTAGAATATTATATACATACCCAGATTTCATCACAATTATTGCCTTTATAAAATAAGTCGAAGTTGAAACTTAATTTCGTTAAGAGATCACTATTGAACTGTGGCAACTTTCAAACTTTTATTCTAATAACAGTTTGAATTATTGTGGCATAATGGGAACCGACCAGGCCATGTTAATTGATAATGGTTGTTTATTATTAGAAGAACAAGCAGAATTTCTGAGACAATCGCGCATGAAGTATATTGGACCATTTCATACTGGAGCAATTGCTTAACAGGTTGGTTGAATTTATAAAAGACTACATTAAATTAAATACAGTACGCTATGTACATTTATTAAAATATTTTATATCTTTTATTATTTTTATATCTTATTTTTATATTTTATATCTTTTATTATTTTAAATATTTTATATCTTTTATTATTTTTTGTATTATTTCGTCCGCGTACGGAAGCGATCGTTGACGTGATTAGGATAGCTCCTGTATAATTTAAAATATAAAAATTTCCAAGTGTTTCTTTGGAGTAGCAGTGTATGTTTTATTTGTACAAGTGATACTAAAACACATAGTGTAAAAGTGGTGTTAATCTTTCGTAAACTATACTAAAAATCAGTTACTAAATACTATAAATAAATTATTAAAGTTAGTTACTGTAACTCGATATTGATAAAAAAGTGGGTGGTTTGTAATTTTAAATCGGTGCCCGGTACATAGACAAAACGTGTTTACGTGTTTACAAACTTTATTTGTTGACAAACGCAGGTCGTGTACAAAACGATAACTATTTTTCGAGGCTTCTCGCAGCACGTTCGTGGTGCAGCGTGTATCGCTAGCGCCCGCGTCGCTGCGTCGTAAAGCGGGCGGCGTGAGCTCCCCGGGTTCGAGATCAGCTAGTAGCGAGCCTTGTTCTTTGTTTTGTATTTTATTGGTACGGAGTTAAGCAACACTACTGCCTACATCTAGTACTGAGAATTTGAAATCACACTTAATACGCGTTGAGTTGGAGCGCGTAGTCATCATGCTATGCAAGTGACATCGGGTAGCGTGTGAAAGAGCATGGATAACGAGAATTCAAGGGGACAATCACAGACAGTGATGACGAAATATTATCCTCCTACAGCTAATGAAGCCCAATTGCTTCAATCAAATAATATACTCTTCGCTGAAAATACGCGAAGGACACAAAATGAGGAACAACTTTATTCTGCTTGGTGCCAAGCCAGACAGAATGAAGATAATTTAAAAAAAATTATCTTTGATCTTCAGGAACAAGTCAAAGTAATGAAATTAGAAATCGAAAATTTAAAACTAAATCGAAATTTGAGCGAATTAAAGTCACAAGGAACAGCTGAGTTAACCGATAATGATCTGGCGGTCGACACAGAATGGATAAGAGTTAAAAATAACAAGAAAAAAAGAAAATTGGCTGACATTAAATCACCGAAACATGGCCAACAAATAATAAACAAAGTAAGTGATAATACCAAACCTGCTATGCAGTCACAACCAAATCAAATGCATAAACCACCGCCTATTATTTTAACCGGTGTTGAAAATATTAATGAATTAACTGCGTTAATAAACCAAACAATTGGTAGTGATCATTTTCAAACTAAATTAATGAACAATAACGTTAGTAAAATAAATGTTTCGAGTGATAATGCATACAGAGCTTTGACTAATGAATTGAAAAAACATGAAATTTCGTGGCATTCCTACGAAAACAAACAAGATAGGGATATCAGAGTAATGATCAAAAATATTCATCATTCTTTCAGTCCAACAGATATCATAAATAATCTAAAAGCTCAAGGTTTGGAAGCATTGAATGCTACAGGCAAATTGAAATGGAAAACAAAGGAACCATTAGATATGTTTATTGTTGCGTTTAAAAATAACACGGACATTAAAAAAATATACAGCATTAAAAAAGTTTGTAATGCGATCGTTACTGTCGAGCCAATTAAAAGCAATAAATTAATACCACAGTGTAAAACCTGCCAATCATTTGGTCATACCAAAAACTATTGCAACAAGGAACCTAGATGTGTTAAATGTGCTGGACATCATCTGACGACTAACTGTGATAAATCAAGTGATATGCAGCCAAAATGCTGTCACTGTGGGAAAAATCATACTGCCAACTATCGAGGATGTGAAGTGATTACAGAACTTCAAAAACTAAGAGATAGCAAAAACAAACCTAAAAAACAAGTAAATACTAATAAATTGATAAAAATATCCACTCAGAATGAGACCACTCAGATTGAGGCCACAAAACCACAAAAACCCCAAATTTCCAGAAGAACATATAGCCAAGCTGTTTCTGATAATACCCGTACAACTAAGCAAATGCCTAACAATGATAATATGTTATTAGAAATTATGCAGATGCTAAAAGATCAAAACCTGCGACTCAATAAAATTGAGAGCAAAATAAAAGTCTCTGGAAACTAACAATGACTTCCCTACGAATTATGGAATGGAATGCCAATGGATTGCTACAGCATCAACATGAGCTGCAAGCAATCCTATACACAGAAAACATTGACATATGTCTTATCTCAGAAACGCATTTTACTAGGGAGTCCTTTGTTAGATTCAAAAGCTACTCAACCTATTATTCAAATCATCCTGCTAACACGGCTCGCGGAGGTAGTGCTGTTATTATTAAAAACTGCATCAAACACTTTGAAGAAGAAAAATATGTGACTTGCGATATCCAAGCTACAATTGTAACGGTTGAGACAACTAAACAAAAACTCAGGGTAAGTGCAATATATTGCCCACCTAGATATAATATTTATGCAGATGAATATATCACACTTTTTAAAAAATTAAATTGTCGCTTCATCATTGGAGGTGATTTCAATGCTAAACACACCCACTGGGGCTCAAGATTAATCAATACTAAGGGGCGAGAATTATACAGGGCTGCTGTAAGTTATGGATGCGAATTCATGTCAAGTGGTAAACCAACATATTGGCCTACAGACCCTAATAAAACTCCAGACCTAATAGACTTTTTTGTTGTCAAAAATTTATCAGCAAATTATATTAAAATTGAAGAAGGACTTGACTTGAACTCTGATCATTCTCCAATTTACCTAACGGTTAGTGACAAAATCATGTTGAAAGAACAAACATTAACTCTTAGTAACAAAAAAACAGATTGGATTTATTTTAATTACTTATTAGAAAATGATATCAATTTGATGGTGCCAATAAAGACTGTTGATCAATTGGAAAAAGAATTAAATGCTTTTACCGCAGATATTCAGGGAGCTGCCTGGAATAGTACGCCGGTTATTAAAAGAAAATTAAAAGGTCTTAATTATCCAAAAGAAATTAGAGTCCTAATATCAGAAAAAAGAAAACTTAGAAGAAAGTGGCATCAATCAAGAAGCCCATATGATAAAACTCTACTTAACAGAGCTACTAGACTACTAACTACAGAAATAAAAAACATTAAACAATTATCAATCAAAAAATTTCTCACAGAACTTACTGCAGATAGCAAAACTGAATACTCACTATGGAAAGCTACAAAATATCTCAAACGACCGTTAGCTCAAGTACCCCCTATAAAAAAGACTGATGGAAAATGGGCTCGTAAAAATTCAGAAAAAGCAGATGTGTTTGCTCAACACCTTGAAGCAAGATTCTATCCAAACGAGGGACATGATGATCTACCACATGTTCATCCCAATGCTTATCCTGTCAGAATGCCATTAGTTACGCCTAAGGAAATTGCTGATGAAATTAAAAACAACCTCAATGTGAAGAAAGCACCTGGATTTGATCTAATTACAGGTGACATACTTAAAAGACTTCAAAGAAAAGCTCTGGTTAAATTAACTACTCTGATCAATGCCTGTATTCGACTAAACTATGTCCCAGATGCGTGGAAAACAGCTGAAGTTATTATGATACCAAAACCTGGAAAAAATCTAAGTGAAGTTGAATCATATCGACCCATCTCACTTTTACCAATCATGTCAAAGCTATTTGAGAAACTAATTTTAAAGCGCCTCAAACCTGTTCTTGATCAAAGAAAGCTGATACCACCACATCAATTTGGTTTCAGAAACAACCACTCGACAATCGATCAAGTACATCGTATTACTGATGTTATTGAAAAAGCGCTAGAAAACAAAAATGTATGTTCTGCTGTCTTCTTGGATGTAGCACAGGCATTTGATAGAGTTTGGCACGAAGGTCTCCTACACAAATTAAAATTACTTCTTCCCGATCACTTCTACCAACTCTTAAAATCCTATCTGTCTAATCGACACTTTCGGGTTAAATACGAAGACTCGTATTCAGACTTGAAGCTGATTAAGGCTGGGGTCCCTCAAGGTAGTGTTCTAGGCCCAGTTTTGTATTTGCTATACATTAATGATATTCCAACAACTTTATATAGTACAACAGCTACATTTGCAGATGATACGGCAATAATGGTAGTGGGGGAGACTGTGGAAGTTTCAACTAGAAAAGTGCAATCTTCTCTCAACAAAGTAGCCATCTGGACAAAAAAATGGCGCATTAAATTAAACGAATCCAAATCAACACATATCAATTTTACAAATAAAAAGATATCACCACATCCAGTCTTCATTAATGGCACTCAATTACCATATGCAAACACAGCTAAATATCTTGGTATGACTCTCGACGCCAAGCTTCGGTGGAAAGAACATATTAAGAAGAAACGCGACGAACTTAATATCAAGTTCAGAAAAATGTATTGGTTGCTTGGTCGTAATTCTGAGCTTTCAACATACAACAAGCTTATTTTGTATAAGCAAGTCCTACGCCCAATTTGGAGTTAAGGAATACAGCTGTGGGGCTGCGCCAGTAAGTCTAATATCCAAGTGATACAAAGATTCCAAAACAAAGTGCTTAAGTGTGTAGTTAACGCACCTTGGTATGTCCGTAACTGTGATCTCCATCGCGATCTTGAGATTGAGATGGTAGACGATATTATTAGTAAATTTGCTAGTTCTCACCAAAAGAGACTTCAAAACCACATGAATCCAGAAGTGTCCAGACTCTCAAATGTGCAAAATACTATTAGAAGACTCAAAAGAATAAAACCTTTTGAGCTTGTTAGACATTAGAACACTAAGTGATTCAAAGGAAAATCTTAGTTTAGTCAGCATATAGTACATTAGTTTAGAAACAAATTAATCGTTAGTTATATAACTAGTTTTAATAAAAATTGTAATAATAAAAAAAAAAAAAAAAAAAAAAATTTTTGTATAAAAGTTTAACTTTTTGGAATATTCATGCCAAATTCTTGAAGCTTTTATATGCAACAGCCCCATTAAGTATGGTTTGTATATTCAAACTTTGTTCCATATTTTATCTTTAATATATGAAATACTTAGTCCAATTGCTAATAAATAAGATAAGAATCTTAACTTGCTTGAAATTATACAGGACATATAGAGACTAGCCTTGTGAATTAATGAGATGTATGTAGTTTCCCTTTTTCAACAATGTTGAATTTATTTTAATAAATCATACCCACAATATAATGTATTTTTTAATTATTCCTAATATTTCTCTATTTTTACACTAATAATAAATCTCCATTTTCCACGTTTTTCAGGTTTCTACTTTTTTTCAGACTTCGTCTGTAATATATTCAAGGTTTTCTCCACAGAAAACTAATAAAATAGAACTGTTGCGCAAATACCTTAGGGAGCGCGTTGGATAAAAGATCACGTGGGCCAAACGGTCAGGATTTACGTCCGCGTTGAAATAAATTTATATCACGAACAAATGCCTCCCAATAGACAAAAAAGATTCGTTTAGTGCGGAAGTGTGAATAAATTACCTGCAGTTTTCGTGAAAAACCGACTGGGATAATATTTTGCAAATTAACACATGGACCAGAACCAAATTGGAGCACTGGTGCGTTCAAATAAAGGTGAAAATATAATGTTGTTTTTTAAATATTGTTTGGTTTTATTTTGGAGACATTGCTTTATCAGAGAAATATATTTAGTTTTGACTTGGTTATAATTATTCTCCTCGTAATTTTTATCATTCATCTTTTATTGCAATTAAATTTATTTTATTTTATTCCGTAAGGATCGCATGTAAATATATCTATTGAAAAATATGCACACTTAATATACATTTCTTATTGAATTACTTTAATTTTTTTTTGGTGTCTACATATGTGAATGCGAAATCGTAGAGCGGTTTTCAATGTTGCATCGTGTCATAAATATCTCGATATTTAGATATAAGATATGGTTTTATAAAATTTGTAGGATAAATGTAAAATGGAAACCACCGGTGGACCAGCGATGCAGACCATCCTACGGTTTATAAAATAGAGTTACCATCTTTCGTCGTCTGTACGTTTTTTCTCAAGAAATGTCCTTACAAATCTTCATAAACGGCAAAACTCATTTTTATTCACTCGTCTAAAAATCCGTTCAGAAGTGGGTGAAAATTATTCAATCATTTAAAAATCCACGGATAACCAGAAAATTAAATTGATAAATTTTCCCGTAGAATGTTGATAAGAGCTAGACATTTAACCAAACAATTAATAATCACATGAAACTAAAAATTCCCCTTAATAATTATGTATATTTTAATAAATATACTATGTTACCAAAAACATGTCATGTCATCAAAAATTATAAAGATTATGGCCAATAAAATCCCAATTTCTCTATTTGGATTATTTTTATGATTTAAATAAATAGTAGGCTCTCAATTTGACTATACTTTTTTTTTAAATACCTTTAAAAAGTTTTTCGGTGCATATGAAGACTTTTGAAAGATTCGTCTTTTTCTTAGAAGAGATAATTTAAATCTTGAACCAATTTACACGGGATCTTGATTTGATGATGCATTCCGAGATGGGCACAGACTCCTCAGCAGATGGTAATACAATATCGCGGATTTTTTTCGTTGGATAAATTTTGTTTATAAAATTATCACAGAACCAGCTGAACCAGGATCGAATAATACTGTATGGGTTTATACCAATCTAAATTCTCAAAGGATGACATCACTTCACTTTTACGTCACTTGTGATTTAAATATATTTTTAAAGATTATATATATTTTTGTTTACCAAGCCGAGGCTGTAAGTATGACGGTCTACGGTGTCGTAAATATGATTGCTACATCTTCGCTTAGATTACGATTGAGCTTTCATTTGCGAAAACCTGGATAAACCTGGATAAACACTTAAGAATAATAATTACCATATTCACTTAAGAATAATAATTACCACTTAAGAATAATAATTACCATTAATTCTACTGCTTCTTTAGGTGGATATTCTAAGCTCTAGAGCTTATACCAAGCCGAAACCCTCTTTGATATCGCTTTCAATAGATGATAATTTAATAAAAACTAGGTTTATCTATGGGCTAATACCTATGGGCTCAAGTTCCTTGTGAACACGGTACAATAAGCAGAAGTGTTCCACATTTCCTGACTCCCATTATCTGGGGTTTCTTTTTATTTAAACCGACTAAGTTTTAAGTTGTGTTCAAATACATTAATTAAAAGTATTATTATAATGATAATCACGTACTTTTGGTAGTTAAAATATAGAGCCTAGCCCCTTCTTTAATTAAACTTCTGTGTCTAAATCAATACCGTATTAAATATTTCATTAATTAGTAAATGTAACTATAAAATATAACTCCAGTTTGGAATATTCATTTCAGAAAAAAACCCTTACATCACTAACATTGTAAATTTTCATTACGCCACTATTTTCAGGTAATTATAAAATAAATTTATTTCAATCTACAATAATTATTGTAGGTTGAAATAAATTTATTGGTCGCACTTCATTAAGTGAAACTCATAAATTTATTTTAACCAAAAAATCAAATATTGATTATGTTAAATTTAAATTTTCTAATAGTAAATGTGAATTAGTATTTGTCAAAAAACATATATGTATATTTATAGAAATATTAGCATATTTGATTATAAAATTAATTGATAAATATACGTATATTGTGACATAAGAAAATTCGATGTATTTAATTTACACATATTTTTTCCGTTTTTACTGTACATTATTTTTTGAACCAGGTGTTTCAGATGCTACAAATGCTTTCTATATTTTATTTTTTATTCGTCGAGCAGTTTCGGTTTCGTTTTCAACGGATGTGTGGAATTTTGGACGTGTTAAAAAGGCTTGATCTTTAAAAGACGCAAATCATTGAGTTTAGACTAAAGTAGGAAGGACCAATTTATTACAATTTTCATGAAAATACTTTTCGTAGCATTTGTAAACTGTATCCGCTGCACATTTTACAAATCTTATGAAAAGTAGCAGGTGATAACCATCTCAAAATATCTCTAAACTGGATGAAAAAATATTTATGACTCCTTATCTATAAATAATAAATTGAACATGATCTATTAAATAACAATAAAGTGAAAATGTTTCACTTTAATGTTAATTAATAGACCATAGTTAAACGATTCGTAAACAAAATTACTCTTAATTACTGAAACCTTTTTAATGGATCGTTCACCAAATATCTTTGTTTTGAAATCTCTTCTTTTCACATACTTTTTCAATGAATGTTGTATGGTATTACGTTATGCACTATTTTTATATAAAAAAACATAGTTATTTAAGTTATAACGATTCTGCTACGAGGTTACATGAAACTGAATAATTCTACTAATAATATATTATCACATATCGGTTTCTACGCATAATTTAAAATAGGGGTAAGAATTTATAGAAATAGTCTCCTCATCATTAGTTTAGACTTGTCTCGAATAACTAATTTCTTCATCGAAATTTGAAGAACCACTTATACAGAAAATTATTTATTTACGTTCAAAAGAAAAAAATAGCAAGGGAAAATAATATATGTACTGAGAAATCGAATAAAGCTATTATTGACAAAAAATTTATCGATTTCAAATAACAATAAGTTTTTAAATAATGAAAATATGAGTATTTTATTGGAACTTTTTCGGTAGAATATCGTTTCGGAACATTAAAAAAATTGCAAAATACCAAATTTGATTATGCACGGAAATGAAATTTTGCTGCAAAATTCCCAAAGTACTCTTATCTTCAAATTTTTTTATTTTTCTGTGCTCTTCTTATTCGGTGATTATTTGAAGTGGGTTAATTTTTTTAGAAATACGTTTCAGTTTTCATCTTAAAGACCTTTAATATCCTAAGTTCCTCAGCGTGTCTCGAACTTACAATATTAATAAAATCTCATTTATTGAACTTGGAACAGACGTTTACGCCATTCAGTGAATCTGAATCAGTTCATATCAATCTTCGTAAGTGCATGTCTGCATACATATTCACCTACATACATGCATATGTGCATATTAACGGTCGCACGGTATGGACTATAAGTTACATTCCCTCTTTTGTCCTTACAGCAGTCAGTACTCCAAGCCTTTATATACATGATCAAACTACCTGTCTGCATATTAATGTGCTAGTTACTTTATGCCCTTGTATGCATCTGTATATGGGTCTTATATCTTCTCGCTAATATTCTAGTTTCTATTTTACCTTATATATTTACTTACCTGCCTATATACCTATTAAATTGTAATTACTTCGTGCATTCTTTGATACCAGTTTTCATTTACTTATATACCTACCTACTAATATATTAGTAACTTCAAGCCTTCGTTTGTAATTGCGTATTTTCTATTATTTTATCCCTTTTAGCTTTCTATTTATTTCGTTTCTTTTTGTCGTTTATACCTTCTTTCCTACGTAAAGACAAATGGAATGAATCTAAATTCGATGAGTTTATTTTACATCAATGAATATTTCCTGTCACTAATTTCCGGTTCGATGATTTACGATTATTAATGGATATCATCCAATCTCGACCACAGTACCCACGCTGCTCGCTGTTGAGAATTTTTATAGCCTATATTCATTTTCTACGATCAAATGCTGAGATAACACAGGTATATCCATTTAAAAAGTAAACAAAATTTTTTGAATAATTCCAAAGGCATAATTTACACGAAGATATGACTTCATGCCTGTGTATGTGACTATAAGTATTTGCCATCGTCTCGCACCATCTGGTCTGGTCTGTATCCTGATTTCGTCAAAGAGAAAATTAATATTGCCCTTAATTGTTTCACGCTATGTGTCATTAAGTTTATACTACCCAATTTTGATCACGGCGCCTGTGTCGTTTAATGTTGGGAAATTATATGGTGTGCCCTGAATTTTCTTATTCTAATTTTATCAACATTTTCAAGGAACCACATTGGACGTATAACCTTCTCCTCCTTCCATTATTCTTATCTTTGAATGAACCCATCGTTACATTACAAGTATATTCATTTTGGTAGGCCCACTTCTGTTTAAATATAAGTCTCTTATGGAACACATTATATTCTACAATAAATAAATCTTTAAAAAAATAGACTTGAAACAAACTTTTCTATAAAGCGCTGAAGAGTTATTAATAGTTAATCAATTATTTTTATATTTCTACTTCTTCCTCTATGCTACAACCTCAGAAAAATCAAAGACCCTCTTACGAAGTTACTTCCATGCCTACGAAGTTACTTCCCTGTTATATTTAAAGCTAACTTTATCCATCGATTAAGGTTCTTTTTAGTTAAACCATCGTATGTGGGAGTTCATTCGATTCTATCTATAAAGGTTCTTTTTAGTATAATCAAACCATCGTATGTGTGATTTCTGGTCCCCTCTATTTTACATAAATAACTTTCTTTTCCCCTCTATGTTGCACAAATCACTTTTTTTTTCTACTTTAATTTCAATTTATGTAAAAATATATTCCAAATTAAAACATGTACTAGAACTTAAAATTCAACCCATTTTAAAAGATCCTAAAACAGATTTTATTCAATTTTGTAAATATCAAACTCTCAGATATTTAAATGTTTACGAATTTACAAATATTTTTTCCTTTCAAATTTTAACCTGATTTTAACCTTTTTTAAAAATTTTAACCTTTAATTATTGATCAATCGTATCTGCCCTTGTTGTAGAAAGTGTAAAAATATACAGGCACTGCGCAAATGGCTCTTGCTCTCTCAAATAATTATCGTATTAGAAATAAGTTCAATAGACTTAAATTAGTAGACAAATAATGTTCCTGTTAAAGCATAATCCATATTTTACGATGAGAATATATGAGAAAACATTCAAGTATTCACTTGTTAATAAATGTAAAATACACTCCACGAAAAATATGCAGATATTCTATAAAAATCTCATTTTTGTTGGTCATCATTTTCTTTGCTGTTTGATTTTAATGCCACTTGGATTATTTAGTTTGGTTTGGAGACTTAACAAGCGTGGAACATCGACACATCTTTAAAATTATCAATCCTTAAAGAGTCAAATTCTTGTATTCTAGTTGTAGACTTGAAAGATCAATTAGCTATAATTTTTATTCCAACTATTTATCTCCATATCTGTTGATAAGTACCTGTCTTGAAATTAGAATTGTAATTTTTGTGTCTCTATATCTATATATCTATAAATGGATTAACTTGTTATTTTTTATATACAGTGAAATAAAAGCGCCAAGAAGCTATTATATACTGGTTTCCACATAAAGTATAAAAAGGAGTAGTAACTGCTCTACATATGCATTTAAAAACTTAATTATCCTTCATTAGTAGTCCTAGTCCAGACTGTGCCGCTAATAACTAACTGCTTTATCGAAATTTTATGAACAAACTTTAAAAGAAATTACAAGCCAATTATTAAAAGAAAAAATGGCCAAAGTGTTGACTGTACAAAATATGATATAATTATCAAAAGAGGTACATATGAACTGTAGAAAGTAATAAATGCATCGAGACGTTTAAATATAAATGTTCATTGGATTTTATTAGTAATTTTTTTAATAATATATTTTTTTATTTCAAATTTGTAAAAAAAAATTATTTAATAGCACTCGCAGCGAGTTCAAAAACGTATAAGAAAAATCCAATAAAATATTCATATATTCGACGAGAAGGGTGGCGTTTTTTGTACATTACACGTTTTTACGCAAAAAACGCAATCATTAAAAACTAAATTTCAATCTCCGTGTAACATAAATTTCAGTCCTAAAGATGCGCTTGAGGCGTTTTGCGGAAAATCGAGCGAAACAGAAATTAATATATCGTCTACCCAATCATACATAGAGCTTCACTAAATTAAATAAGTTTACAATTTTCTATAGATATGAATTATTCATGCAATGTTTTCACAAAAATATTTGGAATTTTCAGAAAAATATAGAATGTTTTACTCACCCTATTATTAACGTTCTTAGTTATATAGATAGCAGGAGAGATTCAAACGAAAATATTACATTATTATCTTTAGTCCACTTCAATAAACTTTATTTTGACGTAGACATAGAAACACTCTATTTGAACTATAATTTCCTACGAACCATCACGGTGTAAGAGCAAAATGCGGATGACGGATAAATTTAATTCTCTATATGGTACCACCAGCCAATCAAGCTAAACTTTAATTTCTTAGTTTTGGAACACTATCGATCTGAATAACGAGTATGTGTTTGACGAGCTGAAATTGCGTGCGGATATCACTAGTAATCAAGCGCAGACATTCGGATGTACTCTAAAAAGACGAGCGAAGCGATATATCACGAACTTCGAATAAAAGTTAAATTATCGTTGCCGACATATACGTCAACAATATTTCCAAATTGGCTGCCACTTTTGAAATAGTTAATTACTAGTAGAACTCGCACTAATGTAGGAAGAGCCTAATTCACATTTTATATCTACGGAAACGAGTACGGAAATTCACTTTGGCACATATAACAATTAAAGTGTACGGTTTATTTAGGTATTAATATTTATAAATATTAATATTATATTTTGCAAGAAATGTATTATCTAGTGAACATTTGAAAGGCCTAAATATTTTGTGAATTTCTGAAAACGTAAACGATTTAACGTTGTTTTATTTTTATAATTTTGTACGAAAAAGGTTTTGAAGATAAATATTAGGGGATATCATTTTTAAGCCCCTCTATATTTTTTCCATGAAAAATTTTTGATGACTCATTATTGAAACTTGTACTGGTTAATATGGTTCATCGTAACATCAAATTTAAGTTTTCTGTTTCAAACGCGTTCTGGGAAAAATACCGTGGACCGTCTTATTTAAATTCGGAAATTGTCTTGAAATACTCTTGACTCTATCCTGTCCTATAACATTTTAAATTTCTCTAAGATTCTTTCAATTTTGATAAAATTTTACGTAGAAAGCCGCTCGAAATGAAAATAATTGGAGAGTTCAAGGTTTTCTGCTTTGCACCTTTAGAATAAATGCTGAGTCATAGGAGAATACTCTTGATCCATCGTTGTGCTTTCATTAGACTTTATTTCACCTGTTTTTATACGAATCGCAATCGGTGAAGTAAGAACACTTTATGTTTTCTTCATAAAATTTTCACATTTTATTTATTCCCTGGTTGTCAAAACTCATTTGCTAACTGAAGAAAAGATCAAACGCCTTGCTGTCTATATAAACTAACAATGTATTTTCCATGACATTCTATGAAACCATCATTAATCGTCCATGTCAAAGTTATTACCAATTTTGAAAGTATTATGTCTGTATTTTGAACAAAGAAATGCTAGAATGGCAGTTCTCGTAATATATTAGGAACATAGGTAGGATTGACTGTTTTAATTCATATTTTTTAACTTTGACTTTTGTCTTTGTATTCTGAAGAAGAATCATAAATTTACAGGCTCATTCAAAATAATAGGAGTAACTCTGTTTACCCATATAATAGGTCGATATGAATACTGCTACATTTTTGGAGTTTACTCCTTACGAATCGATTTTCATACATAGCACCCGGTATAAAGTTTTATGAGGAGTAAAATCAGAAGTTCAAGACGTACGAAGTTCGGAGTATTAAACCAAGTATAACCGTTAGGTGGCCTCCCCGTAAAACATTTCCGCGCTTCTTTAAAGTGAGATATCGATTTGTTTATTGGGAATTTTTTTATGGCGCAATCATAATGACAGAGTGTGACACAAATAGTTTACTATCGTTACCTTACGTCAAGATGTAATAATTAAATGTCATTATGTGTGAATATTTAGTATCGTCTATCCTACAAAATTAAAAAGTCTCTTCTAATTTTAATTTCGGAGGCTCGCTTTAATAGACAAAATATAAAACCAGATTATATCACGATTATGTTAGTCTTGATTAATATGAATTATCGTATTATGTCTCCGATGGTTCAGTAAATGTGAATTAATCTAGTATTAACCAATCAAGTTTTAAACGTACTACACATCGATCGTTAGCTAATTTTAGGTGCGTCATTAATTGCCATATCCATTTATTTAGTTACCGTTAAAAGTGTCATTTGGTTTAGCTGAAAGTATTGCGTTTAATGAAAATGATAAAATAAATACAAGAAAAAGAACTACAAAGACACATAGGAAAAGCTATTCTTGCAGATAATGATCTCGTAGAAAGATGGAATTGAAGGTAAACGCACCGACGGGGCAAATGTGAAAATGAAAAAAATGCTGAGATATATAATGCTAGTGGTATTATTAATGAAAGGGAACAGTCAAATATTCACGTTTGTAAAGAAAATAGAATATAAAATTGATTTGGTTGCACGAATGTTATTTCTTTTTTTTTAATAATGTGCTTAGGAATGTGTACTTTATTTGTTTCTTTAGGCAAAAGAAAGTCAACTATGCCAACTTTCGCTTAATATAAAAGTCAAACAGAGAAGAGAATTGGCGAGGAAATGACAGCAGTGGATGGCTACCGGTGGAGGAGACGCGATTAACGACATTCAAAATGACCCCATAATTTCCTTAAAACCTCCAGGGCTAATTGTTGAAGTCCTGTCAAACGATTCTGCCCAGCAATTCAATCGAAGTAAACAACGCGAATTTTAATAAGTGTACAATTCATATTTTATTTACAGTATTTTTTGGAAACTGATAAATATAGTAACGAAGTGCCAAAAGTTTTTAAATTGATTTATTTGAATTTAATTTTAGAAGAAAAACCGTATTACAAACGTAATAACGTTGTAATTTAATCCTTTTTAAAATTACAAATTGTAAAATTCATTTAATAACCTTACAATTGGACTTTTACTTAATTTTATTTCTAGTAATATGCAAAAATGTGTTGAAATTTAAAATGTTTAAACTTGTTTTATTCTTGAATTGACGTTGAATTAATTAGATTCTATTATCTACACATTCGTTTCAGCAACAATCAACGAGTAAGATTGAAGTTTTTGCTGAAGCTGCGGAAACTTTGTCAACATAGTCCGAGGCAACGGAAGACGTTCCTGCTGGTCAGCCGAGGGATGAGGTGCAGGAAACCATATTGGACGTGGACATAAATGTACCAATACGCGGGAGACGCACCAGCAGCCAGAATTTGGATATTCGGCTCACTTTCAGCCAATGTCAGTTGCTTCAGACGGAATAATTAAAAAGGAACTGCATGAGGCACGAATGGAGCAGAAACAACGAAGAGAAGGTGAGCTACATGAAATCCAGAAGAAATTTTTTTTCAGTCAAGCTGTAGAGAGGGAATTAAAAAATAAATGAAATACGTTCTTAGATTATTAATTCTTTTACTCATAAAATTTTATTTCGTGTTTATAATTATTGTTTTTTTTTCTTATTCCATTTTAATTTTTGTATGTCCTATTTATATATTCTAAATACTATTTATATTTTAATTACTTTCATTTTTATACATTTTTCTGCTCATATTTTGTTTTATTTCATACGAGTATCTTTTAAGTTTCACAACAGACATTTTAATTTTCAATAATAAATCATATCGTCATTATTTTGTTGTGTATAAAAAAGTAGTGTAACATGCTTTTTAAAACAACTAAAATCTAAAAAATATTAATGTTTCTATTTTTGGTCTTACATAAAAATTATGGGATTTCTTTACTAATTGTTAAAGTCACATTTATTTTTTTAAGCTTCGTTAATAAGAGTGTGTAAGTATAAATTACAATTTGGTAAGAGATTAGTAAAATGTTTGAATTTAAAAATAAATAGACACAAATGTTTAATGGAATGATGTATTAATCAATGAAATAGGTTTTTTGTATATTGAAATCCTATCAAAATAGTGTTTTGTATTATTTAGTCCCAACAAATTTTGTATTATCTAGTTCCAAAAAAACGCACGTTTTTGTTTTAGTTATGGGCAAATTGAGTTGTATCTTGCATTTTAATAACACAATTTTTACTTAATTTAGCTTCTCTCATAATTTGTATTGGAATTCAATTTGTCACAATACAATATGTTTTTACGAGTATTTGTTAAATTACCAAATATGAAAAATAAATGTGCATTGATAACTTTTTAAATTAAAGCAGTCACTGACTTAGATCAAGTCCAAACTAATTGAACGGACATTTCAACATTCTGGCTATAGGTAAAGTGAACCATCCAGTGCAAACTAATTTTAATTCACATTTCAATATTCTAGTTATGGGCAAAGAGAATAATGTCACTAGTCGGATTGAATTTCAATAATAGAATTTATTAATTCCAATTTAGAATCTTAATAAATAACTTTACTAAATACAATATATGGTTTTGTATGAATTAATTAAACTACTAAATGTAAAAAATAAATATACATTAACAAATTTGCGGCAAAAAAAAGTGCCAAGGCAATTTATCCCTGATTTATGATTGATGCTTCTTTCCCGTAGATACAAATAATGATCCAATTTCATCAAGTGGATACAAGCATCTCTATTATTATCTAAACATTTAAAAATGATTATGTGTTTATTAGTGTTAGAGGGATAAGATTATTAGAAAGGAAAAATGTCACAAATAATACAGTTTCGATACCTTTTCATAACATATAAACATCAGTTATGGATGATGACCCCAGACCCCAGATGAGTCCCAGTCGATAAAGAATAAATACATATCAAAAAAGGACACCGTACTTAATAATATATTTAACAAGGAAAAGTTACTTATGAAAGTATAAATATTGTTAAAAATTGGTACAAATAGTAAAAGACAAAATAACAATGAATCCGATAAAACGTTACTAATAATATTTACCTCATTAAATCTTGATTGAAAATAAACGAATAATGTAACAATAAACCGAGTACAGAGATGAAGCGAGTGTAAAAATTAAAAATATTGAATTATTAACACGAATCCAAATAATATAAATAATAGTTTAATATTTATCGGTATTTAATAGTAACATATGATTTACTAATGTTAAACTTGCAGATCATTTTGCAAATGCCTTAACCGATTGCAAATTATGAATGAACAGAAGCTTGTCGCCTCGCAAAACTCAAATGTGTTTCCAAGCGAACTGGAACGTTGACAACTTCTTCCAATACCTGCTCAGTTTCCTCGGTAAGTAGATCGTTAAACAAATAACTATGTTATGTATAACTGTGTTATGTAGGGTATATAACAATGATGTTGACCACAGTAGTAAACTTATTATACATACCATAGCTTAGACCATGGGAATCGCTTCATCCAAACGCCGAACATTCTTTCTATTATTTTTCTTGTTTTTATGAGAGTATTATTGGCGTTTACTCTTTAAGAATCTATTGTCATATACATATACCGAGTATGTATACAGCACCGAGTATGTGTATGGAAATCAGTGAGTCATGAAAATCAGTTTTATGAGGAGAATCAGAAGTTTAAAGCTTACGAACTTCAGAGCGTTGTAAAAGGTGTGACCGTTAGCTTCTGATCGTACAAAGTTCAGAGCATTAAAAAAGTATAATCTTTAGGTGGCCTCTTCGTGTAACATTTCTGCGTATCTTTAGAGTAATATATCGATATGTTAATTTGGCATTTTCTTATGATGTAAATGCAATGACGGAGTGTGACCTACATATTGGAATTTTCTTATGGCGTAATCTCAATGGTGGAGTGTGACACTGTTTACTATCGTCAGCTTAAATCAATATGTAGTCATTAAATGTCATTATTTGTTAATATTTGGTGTCTTCTATTTCACAAAATTAAAAATGCTCTTTCAATTTTTATGTTTTAGTCTGACGTTATTAAATGTTTTTAATTTGTTTTATAAATTTTATTTGTTCATTTGGGTTTCACTTGAAGATAATTATATGTTTATCATGGTTTTATTAAAAAACTTTCCATTTACCTTTAATGACATTGATATTTATATTTACAGAGTGTTACCTATTTTATATATTCCAAGATAATCGTATTTAAAGAGTAAAGCCCAGGCTCGCGTCAGAACCGTGCACGCGCAATTTTTTTGTCATATTCACACATGGAATCACAGCTCAGATATGAGATTTTAGTTCAAACCTATAAATATAGTTTTGTTTTTCTCTTCAATACATTTTAAATTTCCTTATTGAAACTTTATTTACTATCTTTATATGAGAAGTTTTGTCAATGTTTTACACTTATTGTAAAATTTAGATATATAAAAATATTATTAAGATGACACGTCTTTAAATAACAAACTGAATAATAATAAACCTCTTTAGTACAAGTAGAACTCGCTTCATGTACTTAAGTACTTATAAAAAGTAACATTTAAAAATACACTGTATTTGTATTGAACTCTTTGTAAATATCCACATTATTTTTCACTGTGTAAAACATTGCCTGATCCACGCATCAGAAGCGAATAGATTTCATAAATTGAACAAAATCAATTGATTTTATTTCTCGTCTCTTTTTTACTGATTTCGATGAATAGTTTGCAAAATGATTACACCATTTATCAGGTCAGCGTGTGGTAATAAGTTCTGAAGATGACAATGGAACTTCTTAAGAGATTTTAGTAAATCAAACAAGATTAAAGCTATTTATTACTGGTAGTTGTTATTTTGAAAAATAATTATTCTGTTGACAAGATCAGAGCCTGATCATGAGTTCTAAAGATGAACAATTGAACTCTATAACAGATAGTAGTAAATTAAACGTGATTCAAGATATTTGCTATTGGTAGTTGATGCTCTACAAAATAACTACACCATCGACCATGTCAGAGTCTGATGATGCATTCTGAATATAAATAATGGAACATTTTATTGGATGGTAGTAACTCAATCCTAATTCAAGGCATTTGCTACTGGTAATTTTTACTTTAGAAAATAAATGCACCATCAACCAGAACAGGGTCTAATGATGAGTTCTGAAGTTGAATAATGCATATCCGAAACCGTCAGTAAATCAATCTTGATTCATTGTATTTGCTAATAGATAGTTATTACTTTAGTTATTATTTTGCAAAATCTGATATTGCATTTCGGATCTCAAGCAGTAATTGTTATGTTGGAAAATCTGATATTGGATTTTGGATATGGGGAGAGGAACTCCTCAATGGCTTAGAACTAAAAACACGCGGCTACTACTATCGCTTCGTTTCTGTGCGTTGGTCATGACTAACTTAAACCGAGCAAAAATTATTTATAAACTAGTTTTAGTCAGTGACTTTTAATAATTATATAATATTCTAAGGAACAAAATAATTGAATGTTAATTATAGTGTGGTGATTAAAAATAGTTAAAAATTAGGTACTAAAATTAAAAACTAATTAACTCAAAACATGTAACTACTTATTCGCAATAAACAGTTGACTTACACCGCCGATTAACTTGAACAAATGTAAAGTTTTATATTATTCATATGTTCTTTATGAATCTATGTCGTATTGTGAGTGCATTAAAAGTGAAAGTTTTAAATTTTCATTGTAAATTATTTTAAACAATAAATTTGTTTTAAGTTGGTCGACAGTGCTGGCACAGACTTCAAAAATAAGTAACTCAGTTATTTATTGCGAATAACTAGTTACATATTTTGAGTTGATTAGTTTTTACTTTTTAGTACCTAATTTTGAAAGTCGGTTTTGTAAAACATATACCTTCAATAATTTTGTTCTCACACAGGATGTCAGTAATATTAGAGCTAAATTGTAGTCTTCTCAATATTGGTGTTTTTGATGTAGGTCTGGATACAAAATTGGTCAAAAGTGATCCTATAAATCTTTGTAATAGGTGTATATTTGGGCGATATTGTTGCAACATTAGGATTGCATTCGAACCACTTGGTTATGAAATCCTAACAAAAAATAGACGTTTAATGACCACGAACACAAGGTGAAATAAAATTACTACGGTAAATAATTACTACAGTATTTAATTTTATTAAACGTAATTTAATAAAATTAAAATATCTTGCCCATGTGATGATAATGACCACGTTTTTACATGATTATTATTGCATTGTCATCATTTCAGTAGAGCTTATTACTTCAAGTAACTATTTTGTAACATTAATAGGTTATAATTTTATCAATTACAGTTGCTCAAATATTATTGTTTATTGGTTCTACCCATTTCATATTAATGCTAGCTGTACTAGATACATTTATATAATTACTGTCTTTTATATTTCTAATATTAATTGTATGTCAATTAATTTTTGAAACTATTAAATTAACATATCTTCTAAACTGAGTAAATCGACTGCGATAAAATGAAAACCAAATGTTAATTTAAGTTGACCCCTAAAAATTTCCTTCAAATTGACTTGACTGCTCACGGCAATTTGGATGAAATGTGATGCTTACTTATACATAGATAACACATTTAAAAGTGATCTTAATCCTTTCTTTCACTTCAACTGGCTCAGTTATTTTTTCGTAATGTACAGACACGCAAAGATTGCAATACTATTACATGTATAATTGATATTTCAATAGATGCTATAAATTGTCATTTTTATTTAAGTTACGAAACTACACATAAGAAGTGTTGACATCCAAATTACGTGTTGCACGATAATGTTCGTTAGTAAAAAATAAGATTACCTGCACTTACATATTCAGCGGTAATCCTAAGTAAAATAAATTTAAATTATTTTAAAAAAATAAAGAAATTTCAGTTTAATATTGAAATAATCGATAAATACATTGACATTTTGGGAAACAAAATAAGTAGATTACATAATAGTTAAAATATTAGCCATATCCGATTTATGTCCTCAATAAACTTAACCATTGGCGAGTATATTTCTCAAGGAAGGTGTGTGTGAGCATGTGTGTTTTTCCTTGCAAACTTAATACATAAACACTTTAAAGCCATGTGCAGTAGTTTGAAATCATTTCCTTTACCAATTAACAAAAATTATGAGGTTCTGGTTTTATAACGCATTTACCTGTACGTAAAACGCTTCAATTGATAAGCTAGTACATATGGGTACTACGAGTAATAAATAGAGAAATATGTGCAAAGTTTAATTTGGTTTTAAAACATTTTTATTAAAACTATATTTGATATCAGATTTTCAAGCAGATATATGTACCTGAAGTTATAAGAAAAGGAATCTGTAAATTTAAAGATAGGAGTGCAAGGTATTTTTATTCTAAAAAGTAAATCCACAACTTTAAAACACTTTCAAGTCCTTAAATAAATATAAATATACCAACGAATAAATTAGTTCCTTCAGAGTTTTGTGTGAAAATGCGTATTCAAATGAATAACACAATCCCTTGAAAAGTTGTCGCGCAAAATTGTTATAAAATGAACGACGGTCATATATACGAAATTCATGCCAGTATTTATGGTGACTCAGTTCTTCATTTTTAATTTAGTGCGATTTAGATTGCCAACAAGCTTATTCTTTCCAGAATTCAATATTTTATTTGATTACCACTGTTAAGCGCTTCATAATGAATACAAAGTAATAATATAATATGCTAACAGGGTTAATTCTAAAGTATTATTTTTTGTCGAGCGTTGCCACCTATTAATAGTCGTTAGAGTGGTGCGTTAGATGTATCACAAGGTGTACGGCCTTTGACGAATTGGTGCATCGGGGGACCCGGGTACGATTCCCGGACGCTCATCGAGCTAGGCTGACCTGGTGTTCTGGTTAACTATAAGAAATTGCTTTCGTAGCAATAAGTGCGCCAAATGTAGTAATTGCATATATTAAAGTACCTAAATAAATTGAAGAAATAATTGGCATATCAACATTAAGCTTTAAATGCTTAAAACACTTGCAACATTTCAGGCAATTATATGACAATCCCCTTATTTGAATACTGGAAAATATCTGAGTTAAAAATAGTAATAAATAGGTTAAATTTATGACTAATAATGAGTAATTATAATAAGTTATTATAAAAAGTCGAAGAATAATTAATAAATTAACCTATAACTTCTTATAACATTTTTTTAATATTGTTGTTTGTCTGTTATGTGGGACTAAAATTAAATGTGTAATATTCAATATTCATTTTTAACATTAATCGTGACGCGATAATAGTTCCAGATAAAACCAAATATGTAGTAGGTCGTAAATATTATCGATAATGGAAATTTATTCGCAAGGCAGTTATCACACTTTGCGAATGTCAATAAAATGCTTACATGAGAAATATTATAATTGTCAATGTGCTTTCCTTCATTTTGGCGTTTCACGAATTTTTAAATGAAGTTGTGTTTGTGTTCAGTTTTAAGTAAAATAGTGGCATGTAGGTATGACTGCCAGTTTTGTGCCATGTTTGTTTATTATTTCACTTGGTGTATAATTTGAAAAATATATCGTGTGAAACGATGCAACTGAGAGAAGAAAAAAACTTAATGGACTTTTCCTTTTTATTAAATACTTTTCAACCGGATATCTTAGCTTATATGTTTAATATTAATAAAATTAATAAATAATGCGATCATTTCCGTGTTTTCCTGTTTATAACAGATCTTATACCGATGTTAATGAAAGTTATCTAATCTTTTAATATAACATTAATTTTTACATTTATTGGCGAGCTAGGATGAACAAATTTATTAAATGTTTATTTCTATGTTTTTTCAAGGAAAATTTTCTGAAATATCCAACAATTATAAATTTTGACTTTCGTTAATAATTATATGCATATTTGTGAAAATTTTAAAGAAATACTTGGAGACACCTAATATAAAAACTTATTTAGAATTATACTATAAAGTAATAACTCCTACTAGTATGGAGTTTTCGATATTATAGCTACAAGTAAATTATAATAAAATTTAATATTACCCATCAATCCGTAGTGTTTGTTTACAAAACAGCGCCAACAAAACTGCAATATTTTAGCAAAATCATTTGATGTCATGATAGTGGTAAATAAGAAACTTTATTACTTATTTTATGCCTTATACAGATTACAAAAATGTATTAATTTTGTGTTGAACCTCAAGATACTATTTATAATCACAAATACTTGGATTTAGTGCTAATATTTTTTTCAACATATATGGCTGTGCTGATTTCCTTGATCATTTCTTTTATTAAATTCTAATTAAGGTGTGAACTGAACTTATTTCTGATAAGTACTTTATGTAACGCGTTAGCCGACGAGTAAAACAAAATAATTGCCAGCAAAGAAATTTAGTACACGTTGTTAGTCTATGGCAAGTTAAAGAAAAAAATGAAATGTAAATTGAATATCACGTTCCTGAACTGACTGTTTTAATCCATATTAAATCATAACCGGATAGCTAACATGTTATTTGCAGCCGTATATCATATTCTTCATTTCGATATGAATTTTAACATAGATAGGCCAACAAATTTGTAAAACTTATGTTTTTTTAATTCAAAATATTTAAATCAGGGTTGTCGATTGATATCATTATCAGCATCATAACTTAACAGAATTAGAAATTATATTAGGTGAACGTTTCCAGACGCAGCAGTACCTACTCAAAATGAAGTTCCCACTTTCTCACGGTGCTACGAAATTGAAATGAAGATCCAACCCCCGTCGCACATCTTGTAATTTGGTACCATAAAATTTGATTTTAGATATAGATGATACACTTGTCGCTGTAATGTCAAAATAAAGTTTTTGATTTTGTTGTTATTCTTTTTTTTGTTATGACTTTCTGCTAGGAATTAAAATTAATGACACAATAAAAAAATGGTTCGTAAGTATTTTTTATCTACATGTAAATTCTCATTAACGAAGAAGCAAATCCTTGAATATATGATCTATGCGACATCATATATTTATTACTAAAATAGGTACCACTGCATATAAAATTTAGACCATACAGCTATAACCATTCCGAACAGTGCGTTGTACCTATACTTAAATATTTATTAATTGTTACGACAAGAGCTTTAAACTTATTCTATTATGTCTTACTTAAAACATCCATGAATTTAATTTCAGTGTATGTTAGTTTAGATTTCCTCTCTACACCGCTAGAAACTATTGAAGTCAGGATAAGTTCCTGAAACAATAACTAATTAAATATTTATTACTTTCAGTTTTAAAGAGCGGAAAAGGAAAGGTGGAAAATTATCAAAAATTTCCAGGATTACGAGAATTAAGTAAATTGCTTTAGTGCAAATTTTGAAGGGACATATTATAACTACAAAAAATTGCTATTCCTAGCACTAGCTAATTGAAATTAAAAGTTAATTTTTGTAAATATTAGCAAAAATGGAGGAATGTCTGAAAAAAATCTTTAGTGCAACTGACTAACTTTAATAATGTTTTTATTGACTTTTTTCTACGAATATCTTGGATTTACTTTGAACGAACATATTCTGATACTTTATTCAAAAAGAGGTGCCCATAATGGTGTCTAAAACGTATTCAAAAGCTTCCAGATCTCTGATAGTTCTTATCTCTATTATTATGATATAGAAAACATTTGTTATGTAATATTAACAATTTGGACTGTTAATAACTTTGTAAGAAAGAAAACCAATTTGTATTTTCGTCAACAATTATAGGCAAAGAAAATATTGAATCAGATACGATGTGTAAAGGAAACTGGCGACGAGACAGTACTAACAACCATTTTAATGAGAAATATATCTACATTGACAAAACAGAGTCTCTACTCTGTTATAATGTATATATATATGTATATATATATATAAAACGAATTTTAATTAAAATGGTAACGTGTATTGGCCACAAAATGTGATAAAACCTGACAGAGCTTGCTTAAAATAAGAAATATGGTGTATAACACACATAACTACACATACTCTCAGTGACACACACATAACTACACATACAATCAGGTGTATAACACACATAACTACACATACTCTCAGTCGCCAGAAACTGAACAAGTTTAAAAATAAGTGTAACTGTCTGATTTTATGAAATTGTGACGGTTATATTATGTTTGTAAATTATGAGACATTATCAGGTTCAAACTCAAGTATTTCAGGTTCTTCCATATTTAAGATACTTAGTATCGATATTTCCTGATATTTTGTAAAGAAGAGGAGAAAAGAGTACGATTAATTAAGTTTATAAACTTCTTCTTTCGAATGTTCGCTTTTGTACCATGTTTTTATTTCTCTTTCAAGTTTTTTGTGAAGTGTATGAATCTTGGAGGCAACTGTCACTATTCGCCCGAGTTTATTTTATTTATGCATGAAAAAAAATTAGTACTACGTACATTCAAAATCATTATATGAAAATATAGGTCATATTATGCTACCTGATTGTAATGATATCGTAATATTAATTTCTGATATTGGAAACGAACAATATTTGTATCTTAGCTTTATCAGCATAATAATCTTTAGAGAATGGATTAACTTACATTTTGAAGTCGAATACTGAAGTAAATATATCTACGCAGGTAATCCTATTTTTAATAATCAGAATATTAATATTATTCTTAACTGATTAAAAACTTCTAAATTTCTTGTAATATTTAAATAACATTCTTTGTTCTTGGTTGTTCGGAGAATCTTTAATTATGTTTTAGATAGTAAGGGCGGTAATTTAAAACAGCACAACGGTAGTAACAGAGTATTTTTCTTAGGACATTTCTTTTTTACTTTTGAAATATGTTAAAATATTACTAACATATTTTAAACATTTGTGTGTATGTATATAATATATATATATATATAAATATATTTATATATGTATATATATATATATATATATATATGTATATATGTATATACAAATATATATATATGTATATATATATATATATATATATATATATATATATATATGTATATGTGTGTGTGTTCGCAATAAGTAAATGAAAGTTTATAATGATAAAAAAAGGAAAACAAATAGGGTAACAAAACAAAATTATACGAATATTATTATTCAACTTCAAGGTTTTTAAAATTCAATAGACCTTTGCAAACACAACAAAAGTGAAACACGACAACAAAAGTGAAACATTCGTAAAATTCTTTAAAAATTTTGTTTTGTTAGTAATTAGAGTTCCTTTACAAGTTTTTAAAGAGAGAAAAAGTTACTCACCAAAGTTACAATGGCCTTTGTGGCTTCCGCTTTTACATATTTTCTTTTTTTTTAATTGAAAAGTTAATCAACATAAAACAAGCGACGTTTTTGCAGAAGTGTTATATTTATTCCCTTGACCTTGCGGGATGTACAAACTTTAAAGTAATTTTGGAAGTGACGCTGACGGTCCGGTGAAACCTACGACATGCTTTAATATGTTCCAAAATATTTTTAAATTAATTTTCGAAATTTTGCACCAAAATTCTAATGTCGAAAACGCGTTTAAGGTATTCATTACCATTTTTTTAAATGGATTAGGAAAGAAAGGAATCGCAAATCAATTTCGAAAAATTTTAAGTTAATTTCACTCATAAAAATATATATCAAGGTCTCAGAATAATTATTTATAGCTATTATATTTATAGCGGTAATCAATACAAAAAAGTAAAAAAAAAATAATATGCAAATATGTACACTAAAATACAAAAATAACGAGTCCTTTGTTTTCAATTTTCGTAATATTATCTTCAAACTGAGAGGGTTTCAAAGTTAGCGTAATAAGGAAAAAAATACTAAAATGGCAACACATTTTGTGACATCAATTACATTGACAAGCCATCATTTTTATTTGATCTCGGTACTGCAACTCATTAATATTAATTGCAAAAAATTGGTTTATTCAGGTAAGTAGTAATAATGTTATTAATAAATTTTAACTGCAGGTATTCGTATAACGCCCATCACAAAATACATAGAAAAGTTAATCCTTCAAAAACTATACTAAATTTTATTTAGTACTGATCTTGCGAAAGAAAGGCTATGTGATCAAACGATGCATGGAATATATTTGTGTGCCTTCAAAAGGACTTTGTGTTAAAATATAGGCTGGTTTATTTGTGTAGCCCCCGTCATACGTAACACCTGTCACAATTTTCTTCACTAAAGTTAATATCATTTAGTGCACAGTGATAATGTATTACGTTTAGCAGTAAATAATAATTCTACTTAATTTTTTATGATGATATCCTTTAGGTGTGTTATACTATAACAATGCATTATTGTGAAGCGAATTTTGTTTGCAAAATGGCTTTGGAGTACTTGCATGGCTTACCAATAATTTACTTTTACAGTATGGATGCGAATGCAAAAAAGGAAAAGTCGAGAGAAATTAAAAAATGACCCTGAAAAACGGCGTATACACTTAGAGAAGGAGAGAGAAAGAGACAAGAAAAGAAGACAGGTAAAAAGAACAGGGTTATAGAAAAACAAAAGGAAATTGGAAACTAGCAGACTTGCAATCAGAACAAGGATATGTAAACAGAGAAATAAAATTAAAACTAAAAATGCGATAATTGAAATTTGCAGTATATCTCCTTTGGGCACATACAATTGGAAGTATATGCTCAGAAAAGCTGTTTACAAAATAAAAAAATATCTGCCTGAGAGCCTAACAAAAAAACAAGTAGTTCTTGGCAGAAGGAACATTGCCAAAATCCCTAATAAATAAAGAACAATTAGTAACAGCTGTTAAGAGATCTGATTCGTTGTCCAATGGGGTTATCAAAAAAGTGGTATCCTTTTATAATAGTGATGACGTCAACCGACTGTCTTCAAACCGCAAAGTGGTTATCCGCGTAAAAAATGCAGATGGTGGAGTAACTATTCCTAAAAGGTACGTGATAATGACAGTATCGGATGTATTCATCCTATTCAAAGAAAAATACCGGGAAATAAAAATAAAAAGTACTTAATTCTTCAATTTCAAGACCGATCTATATTTGACCAATATCTGAGACTCCTCATAATGTCTGTGTATGCATTTATCATACAAATTTCATCTTTGTCGTGGATGGCATAAATTAAATCCTACATTTTATCAGCACTCCATCCGATTTATTGAAAGAAATTTGCTGTAGCACTGACAGTGAAAACTGTATGACCGAATGATACTCAAATTGAAATCAGACATCTATTTCAGATCCAGCCACATTAAATTCTGATTTACAAGTTCAAACAAAATAAAAGCAATGGGACAATATATATGATGGTTTGTTGCAAAGTGTCTAAATTTATAATTAATTGTAAAGAACAAACAGGCAAAATTTTAATATCAAAAAAGTTAGTTTCTATAGATGACGAGGCTGTTATGCAAATTAACTCTGCAGAAAACTTTACCGTAATATCACAGTATGAAATACAAAAAAACGCAGTGGCGCCACCCACACGCTATATTATTTACATGCTGTGTGTGTTTACAGAAAAGACAAAAGGTTATCAACTCTGTGGTGTTAAGCAACGATTTATAGTATAATAAGATATCAGCCTGGCTGTTTTTGAAAACAGTTATTGACCACCTGAAGACGCAATGTTCTTGTGTGAAAAAAAATTACGGTTTTCCCGGACGAATGCGCAGCGCAGATTAAAAACAAATATATCATTTCTAGTGTCCATTATATTGAGGAAGATTGGAGGTTTAAAGAAGTGTGAGTTTTTTTGCTACTAGCCAGAGTAAGGGCGCTGTCGAGGGCTTAGGTGCAACTGCGAAGGGTAGAATTTGGCAGTAAAAAGTCTCAGAAAGCTTTTATCAACACGGCCTAGTAATGTTATGAATACTGGTCTGCAGAACCAAAAGGCGTTAAATATAATTTCGTCAGTGAAATCGACGAGTTAATGAATAGATGGGAAAATTTAAGGATGATGCCTCAACTGGAAAAACATCACTATTTCAGTCACTCAGGAGGAAACTACATTTGATATAGATATATATATATATATATATATATATATATATATATATATATATATATATATATATATATATGTTGCACCCGTCACACGTTTTGCTTGTAAAAAAAAACATGAAAAGTAATATATCCACAAAATACTTAATACTTATCAGGGAGGAAGTTTCTTTAACGGTCTACATTTCTAATATGTTTTTGTTTTAATTGAACAGAAACAATGGAACGAATTGAATTACATTACCCCCTAACCGCAAGATAACGTCACCGCAGATAACGAGAATGATCAAGAGTATGCGGTGCCATATTGGCGCTTGTTGCGTGCGCGTATTATTTGTTTGATTTTGCGATATTTGGTTGAGTTTAAATTGTGCAATTCAGTCTTAATTGATAAGTATTTATAATAATTAAATATAATGGTCCGCCATTGCGCTGTGCACGAGTACATAGAAAGCAATAAAATCGATAAAGATACAATGTTTGGTCTCCCTTTTTTGTTTGTTGTAAATCATTTTGTTTTATATCACCAACTTATTTGGTTAGTACCTATAATTTTATCTCTGTAAACATGGCACTGAGCAGTTTTAAATTACAAACTGTTTTAAAATACATTGTTTTGTTTGAACACGATGTCGTTGGAAAACGTATGCATGTAGTGTCTGCCATAGACTTTTTATATTGTTTATTAAGAGGTAAAAGTAAAACGAAGGCCTTCTTCCAGTGAATTACATTTAGAAATGAACAAAATTTATTTTCATTTATAATTTTATTTCGTTTTTAGGATCCACTCTAAGTACCTTTTTTCAAATTGTAGTTTAATAATATTATTATCAAATTACTTTCACTCAATTAAATTTATAGTGTAAAATATGTATTTACATAAATTCATTTTTACGATTCGGTAATAAAGACGTGCGCCCCAGTACAAAGTTACTGCGCTAGCCTGCTATCGAGACAGCCATTCGATCAGCGCTATTGGTTAAAAAGATATGTTTTTGACGTATAGTCGGATTTATACACATACGGATAAGGATAGTAGATTGCATGCATAGGGATACGAATAGGCGAGTACTTATGTTATAGTGTAGGCAATTAAATCTGTTAGTTAGTATGGAGTGTTGGGGGTATGGTTTTCTTTTAATTTAGGAATTATTAACAGTTTGAATAGGTACAAATGTTACAGTCGTCACCGCGGAATGGCCCTACTGCAAATTAAGTCAACAAACGGTTGTACATTCGTTGTGAAATATTTTAGAAAAATATTTAAGTCATCGATGGACATATTCTGTTAATAAATTTATAGAAAAAATAAATTCACAATTTTTGTGGTTTATAAGAATTGTTATGGCCAGTATTTAAATAAATTGCTCTGGATCGTTACTTTCCAGGCATATAAAAACTTAGACTTATAACGGTATTTGATGGATGATATCTAGTGGCGTTAATAAGTGCCTGAAGAACGAACGCCCGCCCACCCTTGTGCATGCGTACGTGCGTGCGTGGGCGCGTGTGTGCGCACATATGCCCATATATGTATTAACATTCGTTCTATTTCAAGGATTTTGATGTGGCTACTCGTATTTTAGATATTGACAACAATCTTGATGAAATATATTTATGCTCATGTTTTTTCTAATGGAAAAACAATGTTTTAAACTGCCAGCCCTTACGCATAATTTTTCAATAGGTCTATAAAATTTGAATATGAAATACAACTATATTTAAAGTCTTTCTATCTTATTATTAGTAGCTCGATTCTTTTATACTTCTATTATAAGGTTAGTCACCGAGTTCTGAAGTTTTGTATTATTTTCAAAAATAATAAGAAATTAATAAGTTAATTGAGTATTTGAAATTAAAATTGATATTCCGCGTAAAAGGTATAATAAGCGTTACGATACAAATTATTTATAGTTATTTTAAAAACTAGTAAATGTATTAATAAATCTTATTAAAACTGACATTCAGAAAATTGTAGGTATCTTGAAAACCTGATATCGCAAATTAATCGTTTAACCTTCCAATGAATTACTACTGCCAACATAAGATGTCCGTTATTTAACATTTATACTCAAAATACATTATGCATTTCAAACATCATTACAACTTTCAAACATAATTTGTGAAGTTGATACATTTTAAATCATATTTTGGTATATCTTTAAAAGTGTTTATTTTCTCTTGATCAAATTAGTTAGTAGAATTCACTATTACCTATAGAGTGAAATTTATACACGATATTCATTGTAACGTTTTTCTTAAAGTGTTTTTTTGATATAATTTATGTTTAATTTATTGGGTTGTAAAACGTTTTACACTTAACTGATATATGCAGAATTAGGATACTAACAAACTGAAACTGCATTTAAAATTCTTTAAAATTTAATGTAGAAATTGATCAACCGCGATCAATGTTTACCTATAAAATATTTATAGTGGAGATAAGTACGAGTACGTGTAGTCAGTTGAATATAGAGATTCACGTATAGTCAGTTGAATAAAGGGAAACTTTTGTAATAACTATAACTTTAATATTGATTTTACAATCTAGCTGTCTTTGACACGAGACGTTCCAACAGAGTAAAGTTAGTTAAAAAATTGCATCTTCATCCTTCATAAGATATTAACTTAATTTATCAACAAAACTTACATTATGATATTTTCATAATATTTCATACAGAGAAGAAATTAATATTTAAATACAATTTAATTGCTGATGAATTTTTATATTTCGCTTCTATCACGATTATAAAAATTGTATGCCTAAACTATCACGAGAGTAATCTCCATATGACCTGCACAAGATAAAGTCAGTTCAAACAATATAGTTTTTATATTATGTGTGAACGATATGTCACCATAACTTAGGTCATAATTAAGATGAGGATTTCCTATGTATGTGAAAATAGGTAATATTTATAGTACATTAAACTGTATCGTTAACTGGTCTTTAAATATAATTTTAATATTTAATTTTACTATATAGTAGTAATGTGTTTCATTTTTTATCAAAACGCAGTTGATGATTTAATTTTTCTAGTAATTAATGTTATACCCTTTTACACAGAAGGTTGAAAAAAAATTAAGGATTTTACAAAATGTTCATGCTATTATGAAAGTAGTAGGTAGTAAATTTTTTTAAACCTAAAAGCTTATGTCCAAGAAGGCCCTGTTTTCTTTATATGTAAAAAGGGTATCTGATTTCATATTACTTATATTTATCTTCAACATTTCAAATAAGAATATGATCCAAAAATACATGTCAAGTAACTTCAAAAATAATGTTCCACGTGAACTCTGAATCTAAACTGTTGGTGCTCATGAATATCTGCCGCTAGATCTGTACGTTCCCTCTATTTGAACCTTCAACATACTGACAATTATAATTCTATCTGATTTTAGAAGATTTATGTTGTTTCTTTAATGTTATACTTTAGTAAAATTTAGGTAACTTTCTAGGCAGAAAAGTAAAATTGGCACTATAAAATATATTCATTCTCTTCTTCTATTCTCTTATTCTACATAATATATTCATTATATTATTTTAAGTTTGTTGTTTAAGTATTGTTGTTAATTATTAGTCATACTTTGATAGGACTAAAATATAGAGAAGAGAGATTGAATAGGAGACGTGAAAAAGTACAAAAGTACAAAATACCAGCACCAAACCAAAAATTACCGCCGCGAATCCAGAACACGCGAGATGATATGAGATCACACGCTAGTCTCGTGTTTGCTGAATTTTGAATATTTTGTCACATCACAGGTATTTTTATTAGATTATCATAACTTTGTGGAAAACCACATAATAGAAAATTATACAATCTTAACAATAAACAAATTATTTAAATGATTTCACTAGCTTAACACGCTTAGCTTAATAATGCAATGGTAGAATTTTTCTAAGGTATATTTCAAAATTTAAACTAAGGCACTATACCAAAAATATAAATATATCCGAGTTAAAAACTTTAGACAATATAAAGCTTGCTTTCGTAATCACAACTCCGTCTTTTATTCATCTCATATATGTATTGCAGCATACAATCAAGAATTAGCGGAAAACTTTAAAATTACCCTTTTTTATTTTTGAGTTTAAAAATTCAATAAAAAAATGGGAATCCCTTTAATATAATTAGGTTCCAAGGTATAATTGCATAATTGCATAGTTGCACTCGACTAAAAACGATGTTCATGTTAGTAAAAACATTTTACCCCAGTTTCCAGGGAAAATAGTAATGGATGCATAAGTAGTCAATTTTTTCTGGAGTAATTCGCAAATAATTTTCGGTAATTTTACAGTGGTTTAAGTAGTTACGAATAATAATGTTTTTAAGGAATAATATGTTTTATGGTGGTTAAGGAAAAAAATTAAAAATATAAATGTGAAATACATATTGTAAATTTTAATATTTGTCCTAAAAAAATATTAAGTAATCTTTGAAGCATTACATTGGATTATGGGCCAAACTTGTAGTTTGTGAGAAAAGGGGTTCTAAAATGCGTTCATAATCTCGCTTTTTTATATATCTCAAGGACGTTTCAAGACGGAGGTTCAAAAACCGTATGTGTTAAATTTTGAAAGCATTATCTTTAAATACTATTTTAAATACATATTTTAGGGAACACTTCACTATTCTATCACAATAGATCATTTACTCTGAATTTTATAATGGATATAATGACTTGAATAAAATGATTTAACACTTATACGCAAAAACGAATGTAATAAGTAATTTAAAATCCTTGATATCTGTGGTACCATACTTTTGAAAAATAAAAGTAGTCGTGGAAATATTAAGTATAAAATAATAAGAACAAATCTAATGGCCGAAGAAGCAAATTATAAAGTAAAGGAAATTAAAATTAATGTCCTTTGGCCTAATTCCCAAATTTTAACCAATATTTATAACACAAACAGCATTATTAATGTAATTATGTTATTTGCTATCATACCAAAAAAATATATATATTTACGATTTTAAAGATTATAGGTAAGAGTCATAGAAAATACTTCAAATAAAAGTATTTGGTGTTTACATTTTTTTTGAGTACACTTCTTTAAAACCCGCTAATTAACCAGGACGAGATGTACTTGACCGCTTGAAGTGAAGAATGTTATGTGAGTTGTCAGTTTGGGTGGATTGACGTTAGGCCCGTTATTGTTATTTACATTTTTATATTTTGCTTTGGAAGTCATACACTGGGATTTTCAAATTCCAAAATGCATGTGTATATATATATATTACCAAATTTATATTGTTCCTTTAGAATAACAAGGACAAGATTTTTATACAATAACGTTCCAAAGTTACTAAAAAGTAATACGTAGCAACTTTTCTAAAAAGTAAGATGGCCTCACAAATTTATACATAATCGTGGACATTAACATTTATCATAATAATGCTGTTATCCATTACAATAATAAAAACGTCATTAATCGCGAAGATAACAGCCTGTGGTGAAGTGTATAAATTCAAAAATTAATATCTATCGTTGTCAATTATTAGTCATACTTTGATAAGACTAAAATATAGAGAAGAGAGATTGAATAGGAGACGTGAAAAAGTATAAAAGTACAAAATACCAGCACCAAACCAAAAATTACCGACGCGAATCCAGAACACGCGAGATGATATGAGATCACACGCTAGTCTCATGTTTGCTGAATTTTGAATATTTTGTCACACCACAGGTATTTTTTTTGGATTATCATAACTTTGTGGAAAACCACATAATAGAAAATTATACCATCTTAACAATAAACAAATTATTTAAATGATTTCACAAGCTTAACACGCTTAGCTTAATAATGCAGTAGTAGAATTTTTCTAAGGTAAATTTCAAAATTTAAACTAAGGCACTATACCAAAAATATAAATATAACCGAGTTAAAAACTTTAGACAATGTAAAGCTTGCTTTCGTAATCACAAGTCCGTCTTTTATTCATCTCATATATGTATTGCAGCATATAATCAAGAATTGGCGGAAAACTTTAAAATTACCCTTTTTTATTCTTGAGTTTAAAAATTCAATAAAAAAATGGGAATCCATTTAATGTAATTAGGCAATAGAGTCTGAAATTCATCTTTCAATAATGACAGGGAAAAGGTTTGTTCAGTCTATATGTTTGCATGTAGATTTCATATTACAAACACTGTCAATAGTACATAAATATTTTCTGCGGGGAATTTAGTATTTGCTTACAATTTATTGGCAAAATTTACTTTCATAAAATTTAACAGAGTATCGTATACATTAATATTTTCTTCTATACATTGCCTACATAACAAAATATTTCATAATAGAATCATATTTTTTACAGTCACTCAGTAGTTTTTATTTAAAAATTGTTTTTGTTTCATAAATTAAAATTTTGAATGAAAGTTTAAAAACGTTATATGAGCTTAACTGGTTTAAAACACATTTTTTGCCGTAGTCATTTTACATGTACACAATAATTTTATTAAATATTCTTTAAGGTAAATCACACATGCCTACATAATAAAGTAGTGTATATTTGTCTAAAAAACGAAAAAAGTATATGTAATTTAAACATTTTATCACATTAATCTGATAAGTATCTCAAAGATTCTGACACATTTTTTTAAATGTAAGCGATAATGAAAACCAAGTTCAAGTTAACTTGCAAATCATTCTTTGTCTCATAATATTTAATTCGAATGAAGTGTTCTTACATGTCACGGAACTTCTCACATAACTTCTTATTTATCTCTTGGCATTTAAAGAAAATTTTAGTAAGTAGGGCCAACAGAGCGTACTCCAAATAAATATCAGCGGCTTATCTTCAAGTCACGAACCCGGATATAAGGATGTGCGTGGGCGGCATCATAGATTCTAAGTCGTTTGCGGAAGGCGATTTGCTCGAAAAACATGAACGTGTACCGTCTTCAAAGGTCATTACTTTTACTTTCTCTGACGGATTTTTCCACCCAAATGACTTTTAATCTTTATAAAAGTCAGTGTGAGAATTGCAGCATTTAAGCGGCGTATAAAAAAAGAATAAGTTGCAAATACAATGTAAGTATGCCAATATTTGTATATTTAATGAAGACGCAAAACTATAAAATTATAGGAAAACTTATCGGCTTCGTGTTCTATTTTTCCTTTTAATTTAAATTTTAAACAGCATTTAACATGCTTATATTAGAAATAGCTAGTATTAGACGACATGTCACAATTATTCGAGCAATACTATAGGTACTAACCTATAGTATTGCTATAGGTTAGTACCTATAGTAACCTAAAGTACTAACTTTGCAAACTTGTAGTTTTTACGCTATATATAGTTTTTAAAAATTTGCAGACATTAATAGCAGAAGTACTCTTTGGCCTGTAAAAAAAATTCATCAACTACGAAAAGAGTATATAAATCGAAGTATTGTTATGAATCTATGAACTGAACCACCAGTCGTGAAGGTGAATTTCATATAGTTCTTTAACGTATATTAGATACAAGAAAAATATGATAACGAAAACTACTATAAGGTGGATATATATTTTTTATTTAATTTATACATAATTCCATTTTTGTATGAATATTGAAAATAATGACATTAAAATATATTCAAATTGATTCCTATGCAAAAATACAGTGCTATTTACCTTACATAATAGAGTGCTATTTGTCCTTTTAGTAGTAAGTTTAAAATATATATAGAAATTTCCTTTGCGCAAAAGTCACTTCACCAAGACGTATGTACCTTCATCGTTTTTAAAATATTATCGATATTTTTATTTCCAATTTAATTTTTGTCGTAAATTGCTATTAATTTGAATGAGTCTGCACAACAATATTGTTACGAAATTTATTGGAGGTGATGACGATGGCAAACAATGTATATCATTTATTAAAATATACACTGTTTATAAATTTGACTTGAATTTGGCTCGCCTGAAAATTTACATTAATACGCAAGTAGATAGAAGCTACATATATGTGCAGATTTACAATTTTATTTATAGAAAAAATATTTGAATCTGTTCTTATTTTGAATTGTTACGAGCCATGTCCACTTTCGAAAAGTGATTTTATGACCGATTCATGCCTGATTTACTTTGACGTGTTAAGAAACCCTACCCATCAGTTCTGAAAAATTCATCGAATTAAAATGTATGTGCAATTTATCATTAGAAAGTGTTATCGGGAGTCGAAACTTTATCACCATATTACTTTATCACCATATACTTTTTTACCATATACTTTATCGCCGTCCTCGTTCTATTATTCGTGGAATCATTGTTTATTCTATATAATAAATTAACCAAATAAACAAATCCGTATATGATATATCATTCAGGATATAATTCAGATTAAAAATGGTGCTGTTTGAATCTCATGGTCAGATCCTTACGAATTTTTTTTTACTAATTTATATATATATATATATATATATATATAAATATATATATATTTATATATACATATAATATAATGGAAAAAACATATAAAAACAAAAGCAATAATCAAACCCGTCAAAAATATGAATTCCTTCTGAGTCGTTTCAGAAAATAAGTAAAATTTATTATGGCTGAAGAACACTTTTGGTAAACTATTTTATTTTAATTTGAATAACATGCTTTGGTTTGATACTGCAATAAATATTTATGAAGCTAACAACACCAAAAATCTATTTAAATAACACACAAATTTGAAACTTACTTTTAAAAACTTAGCAAAGAAATATTAATGGTGTATTTTAATTTGGTCCTCGAGCTTTTAGAAAGTCCCTTGAAACTTTCGTTTATTTCTTTGTTAAAAGTTCTGGGACAACTCTTCAAATTTTGATCCGTTAATAATAAAATTTAATATTTACATCCAAGGATGAAATAAATAATTGGTGCCGGTGTGCAAATCCTACATAAGGTAATCATAAACAGTGAATACTGTGAATTTAAGATTGATCATCATACCTGCACGAGTTAAATTTTTTCCTCTAATGAATACGTAATTGTAAAGTTATCGTATTTTGTTTCAATTGTCTCTAGTTTTGACAAAGTGTGGGCATACATTTTCCCCATTTTTAAAGTTTTGCATTCAATAGGGCAAAATCACTTATGTAAACTTATAAGATCGCATATCCGTCCGTCTATCACTGCCATTTTTAAAGTCATTGGACCAACAGTATGTATATAATAATTTAGAATAAATTAAATATTAACTGAGGTAATGAACCTGAAAATGTAAAGAGTGTTCGAACAGTCTTAAGACGAGATGTGCATAATTATCGGCTATAACTTCGTAACAATCGATTTTTTTTTGAAGAAAAAAACTTTTACTCAAAGAAAAGTCCTCTTCACGCTACTTTCTACTGATATTATTGAGATTTAAGTGATGTTTTGGCATTAGTAACGTTACAAGATCTGGATATCTTGTTGAAGTTACTATCCTGAAAAACGTTGAAAAAGTCAAGAAAATATTACAAGAAAATGGTCTTGTAAATTATAGGTATATTAAACAGATTATTTCACCAATTATTTCTAATATTTTTCATGATAACCTTGGAGTTAAAAACAATTTATGACTTTAATATAAATAAAATAGATATTGGTATAAAATATTGAAACCGAAACATCAATTAGTACGCCATTCTGTGACAGTATTAATTTTTATATATAGACAAATAATAAAACTGTTTCACATGATGAAGTTTCGAAATAATTTCGAATAAATATTTAAAGCTTTAAGCCATAAATATATGGCACTAAAAATAAAAGTTAATTAAAGGATATGTTCAAAAACAGCTTGCTTAAAAAATGCTTAAAGTAAATCAGTTGGCCACAAAAATAAAGTATTATTTTTATCAAAAATTAAAATATACATAATATTATGTTATTTTTGTCGATATTTGGGATCTTTTATTAGGTTAGGCACTAGATTAATAACAGGCGCAAAATAGTCGAAAAGTAACAAGACTAGCACATAAAGTGGTAGTGGAAAATATATTGAACATATAAAAGTTAAAGTGAATATATAATTATTAAAGAACAGTTCCAACGAAATTGTCACCATACGATGTATATGTTAATGATTAATTAATAAATTAAAAAATATGTTCAATGAAAATTTAAATGAATAAATTATTTAAATTCTGTATGATATTTAGTGGAACGAAACAAATCAATGGAAGCGTAAGTAATAATTTTAATGTACTACCCTCATAGAGTAATAACATAAATTGATATTACTAATAAAATTTTAAATTAATTCTTTATAGGTTATAAATATCTAAAATGAAATAAATTACTTAAGTTTCCTTACAAAGGAATTTCGACGATTTTCGAGAACCTCATAAAACAAAAAAGATTGAAATTCACTAAAATCTCAAATTGCCTCTTTTTTATTTTTGTCACGAAAATAATTACATCCTGCCAATAATTTAGGCATACGATGTTTCGATTATAAATAATCTAATGTTTTGTAATATTTCACACCTTTAAAATACAATGACAAAATAGCCAAGTGATAATTTAATAAAAATATTTCAGTAATAAAATAATTTTAATATTTCATCAGACTGTGATGTTTATTGAAAGTTGATTTTGAAATTTCAAATTAGATTTATTTTAAAAAAAATACAAGAACGTCACACTATTTTAATAATCTTTTATTAATCTTCAGTCCTTGAAAGTTTCAACACCTTATTAAAAAATACAGTGAAAAATGTAATTTAAACACGAATTATTATGGTCCTTCCATTGAATTACTAATACCGTCTTTGAACCGTTACGGCTCATTGATTGAAATGCCAGTTCAATACTGGACACTTTTATTATTAGAATTGAAACTACTTAAAAACTTGAACAAATTACATTTAATAATGATTACTAATATTACTGTTGGCTTTAGCAGTAATAACAGCTTTCAGATTTTCTATTAACATTTTTCGACTATGAAAGTAACAAGTAAAAACTAATAGCCTCTTTTGGCCAAAATAAAATTAAGAAAATTGAATAATATTAACAACAATTTACAAAAGCACACAATATAATACTGGAAGAGGTACTGTAATATTAAATGGGTCGCAAAGTTAAAAGTATTTTTATTAGGCTTTTTATGTTCAACATATGTCAAATATACTTCAAATTGCAATTACAGTATGATGAAATATAAATTTACCTCGTAAAATCACTAAGAAGAAATTAAATAGGATTTAAAAGAATTTAACGAAAATAAATAGACATTCCATCCTAGATGAATTAGGCACATGCTTTTGCCTCGCTATATGATTAATATTAGTTCTTACAGGTTATATATAATAAGGTTTTGAACTTTTTTAATACAGACACATTCTTCAAATACCCATTCTCAATATATTAAACATTGAATTATGTCTCTGACGGAACATAAATTGCATATATTATATATCTTAAAACCTTTAATACTGTAACACCTTTCTGTAATTTATTACACCATTCGTCTTGCAAAGTTTTCAGATCTGATTTATATGGGGAACTTGTTAACTCCGTAGCTTGCTAAGTCTTGTTACTTCTCCTTCGTGATTCATATACTATTTTCTTTACACTTGGTAAAATTCGTGAAATCGTAAATCAAATTCATTGACTTGAGCTAGCTTGAAATGAACTATCAAGATATCCATGAAATAGTGACGTCTATATTGGAGAAAGTGAAACACCTGACCGAACTACAATTAGCTCATGCTGGTTCGAAGGGAATTAATAAACGATTGCAGTATTTCGGTGCAGATAAAGATGGTGCGTTTTTTCCATGGAAATGCATGTAAATGAGTTTATAAAAAAGTGACATTTGACACTTTGGTAAAGCAGAAGTAGTAACCGGATCAATATACTCGGATTCACTTTCTAAAGTCTCAAATTTTTAATCTACAAAAAATGTCTCTATCAAATGTACAAATGCCACTATTTCTGGCAGCGTCTTTAAGCTGCGCGCTCTTACACCTTGACAAAAAGTATTGAGATCTGATATTACGTGATTATTCAACCAGGGTTTTGTCGTTGTCATTTTTCGATCTCGTGAATATAATATAAACCAAGAGATGTGAAACATTAAACACAACGCGGTTGCTATTTGCGCCTTGCATGTGCCGGTAATGTTAATATAATCACTCTGTGTCATCTCGCTAATTCAATTTAAGGCGCATAGATTATGTGGCCATCAATAATGAGCAATATATTTTTGCAGGTGATAGGTTTAACATTTTCAATGAAATGTTGAAACCTAACGTAGAAAATGTTCTTTGTTATGTATCCGCTATCGGGGGTGAATGCTATGCGTCGTTATATTACGGGAGTTAAATGGATCCGGGAGCAGCGCCGTCGTGCAATTTCGCTTTGGTGTTTTAAAAGTATTTAAAAAAATTAAATTCCAAAAAAAATAAAAGACAAAAATTACATTTTTAATCCAAATAACATTTTAATGGAAGTTCAAACTATTCTTGTTAAATAATCCTTGTTAGATGTATTCCATCCATTATGCCGTGATTATCGGTAACATCAGTCACTTTCTCATAAAACCCTTTTAATACTTCTTTGGTAAATGTTGTTGTTCTATTGAATAAAGTTGCTCCAGCCCGAGACATATAGTTTGTATGTTGTTCCGTAAAGCCATTTTTTCTCAAGGCATTTGTTTGCTTTTATTAAATCCATGTGATAACCCAAAATTCTTAACAAATTCGTATGTATGGATGCATACACTTTTTATGTATAAATTAATAAGTAAAACTCCACTTCTCAAATAGGGTTCATCATTGCAGATACCACCTATGGCGTAAGATAACACTATGATATACCTCATTTGAATGCGAGTCTTTTTTTTATTAAATCCAACTCATCGTCGTAAGGTAGCTATGGAAACACTATATATGCTATTATCATCATTTAACCCATGCTGTTTTGTTAAAAAATTTCGTGCCTATTTATATATTCATTCCAACTACAAGAATCATCCCTTCTTTTTCTCCTGTCAGGAAAATCTGGCCTCCAATACTTCAGTCATACTAGCAAAATAAAATAATATTAGTTGCCTTGATCGAACTGATTCAATTATGGTATGTATACCGGGAGGTAATATAAGAGCGACAAGAGGTATTATTATAAAAACACAAACATTTATTTTTAGGTTAGCTTTAAATTTTCAAATAACATAGCCTTTTTAACCTCAGATAAACACGTTTCTATTGTATAACATAGCAAATTTCCATACCTTAAATACATGTAAACGTACGTCACTTCGCAATGGGCGGCTATCGTCAAACTAACGTTGAGGGGAGAGTAACACCGACTCCTGCACTTATCCTTTGTCTCTTTCGTTTCCATATACTTGTAACAGTTTTCGAAAAACAAAACCAGTTCAACCAAATCAACGGCTCAACGATACCAGTTTGCCTTTACCTCTATACAACACGTATAATGCGATTTCTCCAAAAGAATTCTGACATTTTCAAATTATCATGTGGTTTGTAATAAAGGAAGAATGGGTAGATTAGACGGAAAGCATAAACATTTAAAATATGATATTATGTGACCTTCCATCAATTATAATACGAATTTCTATCAGTTTCCAATAAAGCCGATTTGCGGCAGGCTGAACAAGTAAAATAAGTTTTCAAAATTTCGAAATGATGTATCCAGCTAACATTTGAAGGATAAATATTTAAGTGTTATTTTATTCGTTATAATTTTTCAAATAATGTTTGAATTTATCCTTGTTCTTCTCTAACGTACACATACATAAAATACTAATTTACACAGCCAACATATGGAATTTGTGTTTACTTATTAAATGTTATATAGAAGTTAAGTAAATTTCACTGTCTTCATAGTGGTATTTATTCACGAAGACTTTTATACTTATGTATAGGTTATAGAATTACACTTATATTTTTTGTGACGCATCCTAAATGGAGCAAGCCTTGTTCCATAATGTTGCTATCGTCATCGCGTCATCCATAGGAGAAGCGCTATGAATGGCATGACAATGGAAAGCAGGAACCGTTTTATCAAAGAGATGCTTAACTTAAATAGTTATTTGTTTACATTGTGAACACCAAAACTTTGACACGAGAAGAGCCGCAAGATAAAACTAGGTTAAATTTAGTTGATTAATTAACATTTTCACACTCGTACATGTTCATTATATATTCACACTCATACATAAGGATAGCTAAGTGGCCGTAAATCATTCGCATTTCCGTCTTAGTGGTGACGCCTCTTTCGATATCGGCACCTACTGCGGCCACTATGATTTATATTTTCATTTATTTTTATAAATTTTCGATAAAAAATTTGTACAAGTATATTGTAGTTGTATTATAATTAACTGTAGTTGTATAAAGTAGTTGTATTATTAAAAAGGCGGAGGAGAATTTCCATTTATGTTGGACTTATATTGAAAATAAATTTGCACTAAAGGGGATTATTATCTGTCCATATTTGCACAAAATAAACTACTAAAATTGATCAACTGTATACCGTTTTTCGAGTAAAAATTGACGTGTATTATATATAGTGCTTCAAAAATAAAGGAAAATTTAACAAAGTTTAAAATTTCAGTATTCTAGTCTATAACCAGAGAACATTTTTTAAAAATGTTTCTTAAAGAAGATGAATATTTTTTTTAAACATGGGAAATTTGAAGCTGATTGTTAGTATATTCACTCACATTATGCCCATTATATGTTTTAGTTCTAATATAATAGTGATATTTTTTGTTAAATACTGTTATAAAACTTTTCGACTTGGTTTAAAAAAAAATTTTCGGTATTAGCTTTATGGGTTTAATCCAGGAAAAAATATTTAAAAGTTGCTAAAATTTTATTAATAATCTCAGTAATATTCTAACTTATTTTGTTTAGTAAATCAGAAAAAACACACCTAAATATATTCAAGAGTTTATTTGTAGCTATATTGATAACTTAAGGACAAACAATTAAAAAAACAGTGCTTTATATATTTTTATTTATAACTATACCGACTGAACAAAGAAATAAATTTAGTTATAAGTTAATTCTTATTTATAATTTCGCTGTAATCTCAATTTCTTAGTGTTATATATAGTGTTACAAAGATAAATATATAAAAATAAAAACTTAGTTATTTCTCAAGAGAAGAAAAAGACAATTACATTATTTTAAAAATATATAATATTGCAAAATATACCAAACATATACCTAGATAACCAGACACCTCGAAGTAATATTGACCAACTTCCACATAAATAAGTCGGTAAATTAAAATTTATTTCGTTTCCTACTGCATTGCTTCATATTTTTTTTATAAAATTTACTTTCTCTCCATAACCTACTCAAGTTGAGGTGGTATTTCGTTTCTTTTTAAAAGTGTAAAAATATTGAGAAACTATGTCAATACGATCAAAAAAATTTTGATAGCGAAATTTAGCAAGCAGTTATTACAGTTGTAAATACATATCTACTCTTAAAATAAAATTTAAGATATTTCCCAAAATTAACAATTTCACTATTGAAAAATCTACTCCACATTTCAGATAATTAAGATTCTACATTGGTTCCTAGTAGCATGACATTTTCTGTTTGAAGTTTTTGATTTATCAAATTTCAAATCACGCAACAATGAATCTTTATAAATAACCTAATCATTTAATAAAAAGAAATATTTATATGTAATAATGAAAACATTTTATTACGTTGCGTCAAGTCACCATATGGGATGTATATTTTGCTAAAAGTATTTATTTTACACCACGTTACTTTGATGTGTTCAAACCACAAACGAAAAATCTAATTAATTGAATGAACGAATTCATACATCATTGTTTATAATTCATATAACAACGGCTCATTTTATAGATCATTTAATGTGATACAAGTATATAAGAAAATAAATTCCTGTGTTTTCAATTAACGATTGAGTTTTAGCGAGAAAGAACAAACGATATATAAACATTTTCTAAAATGACTTATAATGCCCTTACCACGTATAATTTAATATGGACAAAAACAAGCAAAGCAATACGCAATATAGTAAATATTGTGTATATTTAACATAAATACATATTACCATAAGGCATATGAAAGTTGTATATATGCAATATTGTTATATTACTTATATGTAACGACATTACATATACACAGCGAGATATATATCCTCTTCATCGATGATTTGTGCTGAAATTTCATGTTATCTGGCAAAGCTACTCTTAAACACTCATGTTGCAATAGAAAAACATTTCATGTTTTTCATGGGAAGAAATGGAAATATTCTGTTTTTTTTCCACCAGAGCTAACACTGATGAACCGAGACGGTGGATTTATAAATTACCAACTTAATGCTACGCCTGATTTCTAATTTTGTTTACAGTCTATACGTATTCTGTTAGTTAATATTATTTAAAGGTAGTACTCAAATTTTGAAAACACGATGATTTTAAGTCTTCCGAATGTACCAAAATAGACAGATAGTGATAATAATTTATCAATCATCAAAATTGTTTCAAAATCATTGACTACGTAAATAAAATTACGAGCAGGTAAGCAGTAAACTTCACAAATTCATAATTTTAATTTTTTAAAAGTTTGCCAACCTTGTTAAAATATAAAAAACCTATACATAATAACCTATTTGATTATAAAATATTGGATAATATATGGGATAATATAAACACAGCAAATCGAAAACACAGCATATGGCATCTTGCTAGTGACACCGCATTTAATTTGGTGTCTGTTGAGGCATCTATCTTTTATAATTTCATTTAACGAATCACATTTGAAAACGCCTTTAGTCTAATAACGGCTAATAAATTTGAGACTGGCGTCATTAAAGTCTCGAAATTTTTAAGAGAGTAATTTTTCAATTGAATGAATGATTTTATTAGAATTTAATTAAAAGCACGAAGAGCTATACTTGAAGTTGTGGAGAAACAATGATAGCTAGAGTATTTTGGTACACTAATATAACATTACGTCATACGTTGCATCGGAACTATGGCAAGGTTTGAGATTTATTTGAAAAATTATTTCGAATTTCTATTAAACCGAAATATTTATTTATTATTATTTATTTATTTTTTAAAGTATTTTTGGTAAGAAGTAAGTTTTGTAGGTACATTTCTTGCAGTATACTTTTTGTGCATATTTATTGTGTAAAATAATTTGTGCATATTTATATGCTGGTGTAAACAAATATAATTTTCAAATACTCTCACAGTAATAAGCAAAAGTAAAAATAGAAACAGTGATAACTTAACCTGAGGAAATTTGTGACACCGATAAATTGAGGTCTTTTATAAACGCCAGATTCTTCATATTTTTACATAAGAAGAGTTTAAGAAACTTCAATGTAATCCCATTTGAAGGAGAATTTACACTTTCTTTGTGATACATTTCATTAGAAGATTAACATTGTCCGACATTATTTTTGTTACTAGGGGATTACAGACTAATACATATTCTAATAATATGATAAAGTGGAAATGTGGCCTCGCTAGAGTTGATGTTTTAAACTACTAAACTAATATAAAAAATATGCGATGACTCTCTTTGGAAGGACATAGGTTAAGTTACTGTTTTTGCATTATTATTTTTTAATATTTTTTCAAATTCAGGGAGAGGAACCTCTATTTATATACAGCGTTTTAGTGACAACATTACGACAAAGACTAAAGATATAGTAATGGCAATAGATAGAGACGATAACAAACAATAATTCAATAAAGTATGTTACCATAAAATATGGCCTACTTAGAATAAAAACATGTCCGAATTTAGGTGAACTTAAATTTAATTACCTAAAATTATATGGCTTTGTTTCGTGACTCGTCTTATGAAGTTATTGTACCGCTATGTTTTAAAAAAAAGTAATCATTGCAGTTGTTACACACCTGTCGCGAAAAGAACTTCTTCATTTTATTAAATATATTTACGTCACTTCATCCTAAATTTTACTGGGAAAACGAGTTACAGCATAATGTCGAACTTATGGCTTGGTAATAAACGAAAATAATTTCATTTCATTGTGAAAAATAAATTTTTCGAAGTCTTTTTGCATCGTATATAACAGAAGTTTTAAGAATCAAAATCTGAAAATTTTTATATGTTTGGGGTTACCAAATTTTATTGAAATCTCTTTAGTATAAGCTAACTCTTTAGTATAAAAAGCACTGGATAACAAATAATGTTAAATCATTATATGGCGCTATTTAAATAAGACATCTTCAGACATCATCAACAAAAAAGACGTCGTGTAAATTTGGCAACGAACGTCTTGTTTCAATAAGACAACGCGTCGATTCTTCAATTGATATGGTTGCTAAATATACACAGTACGCAATTTTTTGGAGCATACCACTTCAATCCGTAATAGAAAATCATAAGTGGGTCATAATTCAATTATTTGTACCCTAAAGTAACAACATTTGTTTCTTAAATTTAGAAATTATTATAAGTCATTGACGTCGAAATACATCAACTTATAAAGTTCATTTCGATAAAGGTAACAAATTGGATAATCTCGTATAAATGATCTTCTTAGTCATGAGACCGTAAACTTGACTTTACTATCTTTTTTTAACATAACTATATAAGATAAAAGGATAAAATATTAAGGAAAAAGGCAGAATAAGAAACAAAGAAAACAATTAGTGACAAATTTCAATGTTAAGTTCACCAAACAAATAATATTTCTATTGTGATCTTCAATAAAATTTTGTTATGTCGGGGTTGATGTTTTGTTCGAATTAATAATAATACCCACTTTTAATACGTGCGTATAAATTGTAATTTGAGTAAAACATAGATATCAGTAAAACATATATCTTACAATATTTTAATTAAATTTATGAAACAGAAAGTAAGTTCATAAAAAAAATATCCATAAATATTAAGCTATGCTCATTAAATCATTTAAATGTATCTATTACATATAGAAAAGTTTGGAGTAACGTATAAATTTCATGGTAGGCTTTTTAAACTACACAGTGCTATCTAAAAGTTTTGAAAAAAAGCTAATGAAATCAACTACTCTGAAATAACTGTATTTAAATATACTGATATAGCTTAAGAACCCATAATTCGAATTCTTTTGCACTCTATTGGTATATTTTGCTTGAATCATAAACTGGTTTGTACAAATTGGCGGCATTTTGAAAATGATGTATCCACTTTTTAGATAAATATTATAATTTCTGAAGAACTCGACGTCTTTTGTTAATAATTGAAATTTAGCCAAGTAGAATTCAACATAGCAAAATTTTCGACTTTACTAGAACACAAGAAAAATAACAAGAATAATAAAATACAAGAATATTTTTTTGTAATGTCTGTTCGCATATCTATGAGTCTGCTTACTTGTTTTATTTATTACGTTACCACCCGAGAATAGCTAAAAGATTTCGATGGGAAATTTTTTGATTGATTCTGTTAAGTCTTATATAACATATAGAATATGTTGTAGTTGTATTGTAGTTTTAATTTGCATTCTATAACCTTTTCGGACTAAGGTTAACTGGAAATATATTTTACGCAATTTTTTTTATTAAGTTGTTATAACTCAGTATTTGAACCCGATGGTCTGCAGTGATAGTTTTTAAATTAAATATTCATTCTGTTCTCGTGTATCCCTTTTAAGCTACTTGGGGTAGTATTATGTTTAAAAATGTTTATTAGTTTGTAAAATTCACCTTCTATTTCTTAAAAGCTTCGTTTCACTTTTAAACAAATTTTAGTTCGCGGTCACCAGATGTGAAAAGGTTTGGTTGTGGTACTTGTGAAAGTTTTGATAAGATACGTGTTGAAATTTCAGAATCTTGTAACTCCAAATGTTACATTATACAAGTCATCCAAATTTTAATAGGATTCGCCGTCAAGATCGTCGTTAGAAATAAATTTAGCAATTGTTAATTTGTCTTTTTTTGACAATTGTAAAGAAGTCTGTAAAATTATTCCATATTTTATTTCAAAAGTATACAACTGCTTAGAGAATGCACCAACTTTAATTCCTAATAATCACAAAATGCAATATCAGTGTCAACTGATAAAGTGTTGTCTTTTTTTGAGGGTTTTATTGTGAAAGGGCGCCAAAAGGAATCCGTTACTAAACCTCCACCGCCCGTCTCTCCGTCCATATATCTGTCTGTCACAGGGCATGTCGAGACGCAGGATATGAGTCATGCTTTTTTCCATTGCAGTGGGCACGATGATGCCGGTAGAGTTTTGTTAGAGAACATGCGTCTTAATAGTAAAGTAAAATCACGCGAAGCTTTATAACGTGGTATCTTAAGTAACCTAGACTTGGTTGAGAATGGACTGATCTTTCAGTCACTTTGAGGTCGTTAAATGAGATTTTGAAAAAAAACGAAAAACCTAAATAATTCATTGAGCAACTTTAATCCCGTTAGGTGGAAGCGCTGAGAACGTAGACACGGGACACTATCAGGGGATCTTTCAAAGTCCCCTCTTTTGTATGAGGTGAGATGTTATGGGACCCAAGAGCCCTGGGACAACCTGGGTGGAACAGTAGGAATAGTACCTGTCACAGTATTGTATCTTTTGAACTGTAATAGGTAGCTACTTGAAATTTTTACAAAATATGTGTTAATGGCCACTATTAAGGCAATAAAAAAGTCAATATTTCGTACCTCTGAATATTTAATTTCGTACATGAAATTTGAAATGAATACATTTCTTCCACATTTTTTGTTCATGTGCTTCACACGGGTATCGAACATTGTCTGATTTTAGTAGTAAAGTAACATATAATACAATAAAGTTAACTAAACTTATAGTTCAAAACATTAGCGGTCGGCACACCATGCGGCGTAGCGGTCGCTAAGCGGCGTTCGTTGCCCTGTGGCGATGTCTGTCCCGGGACCGAGGAAGGCCGCGTGGTCGAGCAAGCCGCAGTAATGTTGACGGTAAAGTTAGTTAGTTTTATTTTAATAGATAAAGAGAAATAATTTTTTACACTCACTGTTAAATAACTTAAAATATTTTATAAGTATCTTGTCACAAAGTTATTTGTATCAGGTGTAATTATCCAATCGTTTTGCAGATTTTTACAAATTACTTGTTGCTATGGCATCTGTCTTGCTATTTATTAAATAATTGGAGTTAATATTGTGCGGTTTTACGAAACCCTTCGTATGCTATTCCATCTTGCACTTAACTCGTAGTGACGTAGATTCCATTAGAAATTTGTATTCGTTAATTTGCATTACGTTGTTTACATATTTTGAGAGTTTATAATAACTTTCTACAGTTTGAGCTATTCATTTGACAAATTTTACAAGCTTCTTTGCGTATTAATATTTTTGGAGCGTATTTGCCAGGAAATTAATCAAAGCGAAAGCATTAGTCTTCGTGTCTTTGCAGAACGACCTACTTTAGTATGCAAATGAGACTTCTGTATAATCATTTTTGTTCCTTTGTGCGTTTAAAATGTTATTTCTATGCGATGTACACTGCTGAGACAACATTTCCTATAGATTATTCCAGTCATCTATTATTTTTTTGCAAAACTTGACGCGTGTGCTAGAAATTAATTGCATGTAATTTTTTTCTGCAATTTCCAAACTCCAAATTACTGTCACACTTTCTGAATTTGAAAATAGGAATGCAAATTATATTGCCCTAAAATCTCAATCGCCCAAAGTTATGCAATGGCACACTAATAGTATTTAAACAAATTATGAACAATCTAATTAAATCAATAATTCTGGTTGGACCTCAGAAAGAAGACGTGCTTCTCCACAAAACTATTCATTTCAAACGACATGGCGTTTAAGTTCAAACAACTTCAATATCCATTACGCCTGACGTTTGCTGTGACGATCAATAAAGCGCAAAAGCAACTTTGCAAGTGTGCGGTTTGAATTTAGAAAACGATTGCTTCTTTCATGGCCAATTATAAGTCGCATTATCCAAAATCGGTAAATCATTTGATCTTTACGTTTATGCAGAAAACAGACAAAGAAACGATTTAGCCAATCCACTAGCTTTACAATAAAAAAATATTTTCATGTGAAAAATATATTTTTCTTCCTTTCTTTACATTCCACATAGCCACCGAAACGCAAGGCATTTGCATTTAATATTGTGTTTCCTCGGTGAATCTATATTTGTTAGAAAACTTTTATTTACTTTCCCATTCATTTCATATCAGGCTAAGTGACAGAAAATCGTGGTCGGGTTTAGCTAGTATTATTATCTATGTGGATGGGCAAATATGCGTATATGGGTTAGTGTTAGAAATGCTCAAAAATATAAATCGCTTAAAAAACTTTGCTGACAAATGATAGGTTTAATTAAAGAGGTAAATAAAAAAAATGTGTTTTTATTAACGTTATTAAAACTTTACACTTCCAATTTTCTTTTTTTTGTAAATGTGTTTCTGGTAAAATAACAACATATTTTTTACTGATCTAAACAACCCAGTTAGTTCAAAACTTGTGATTTTTTTCTTTATTTTTCACTTAATCGTTACTCTTTGAAAATTGTTGAATGTTAGAGGATGAAATTTTACTTAGTACTAATAACCATTGATAGCAACTCAATTAACAGGCCTGAAAAAAACTGAAGATCTGTTGCCCACGCTTATCTGGCTTTCGGGATAAATTTGTTTCCGCCAAAGTTTTTCATTAAAAGAACCGTTTAGTGTTTTCATTTTCGTTAGTGCGCAGTGTTTTTGAGTATAATCCGAATAACATTTTTTCCCTGTTCAAACAAAAACTACTTCGAAAGTAAAAATGAACAAATAAGTAATGCTACCTAAACGTTTGTTTTTTTATAAGGAAAGAAAGGGTTGTCCCTCAAAAATGCGATAATAATATTTACGCGTATATTTTCAGATCACGTTGATGTTATCGCACACTGGCAGTATACTTTGCATAATTAAATGCGGCGTACTTCATGGAAAATATTCACAATTAGGGTCTAATAGGGATCAACAATTCTTAAAACTGTGGTGCGTAGTTAGAATTAAAGGTACGCTACTAATACGCACCACTGCATACTGACATCATTTGCTTTCCAAACCCGTAAACAAGAACGGTTACATAGCAAAATGTTTAAACAATTATTAATTTATTTGAATCAATTCCTAATAGCTTATATTTTATATAATTTGTTTCAAAATTTCAATAATTTTCCATAGTCGGCGCTAAAATTATTAAATTATTTAAGCGAATTATAAACTAATAAGCTTCATCATTAAATTTGCACTAACGTTTATTTAACCACTTTGCAACTCTTGATATAAATTAATAAGAATTGCTTAATAAGCGGACAATGAACCAAAAAAATCATCAAATGACCTGCAAAAACGAAGGTAAATATATACGGGTGTTATAAAAAAGGCATCATGTTGTATTATGTGTATATAAACTAAAAATTTTATTGAAAGTTATGTAAATAATTTTCCAACATACATATCAATTACCATATTTTTCATTTCATAGCTACGGGTCTTTGACGTAGTTTATATTCTGTGTAATTAAATGGATATTTCTGTGTAATTAAAATCGATTTGTTGGTATTCCAAAAGTTCTAACGGGACATATGTACGAGATACATTTACAAAGCTGAAATATCGTTAACTTGTGACAAAAGGTTTAGTGACCCGATTTATATATATATATATATATATATATAAATATATATATGTATATATATATACATTTATTTATATATATATATATATATATATATATATATATATATATGTATGTGTGTGTGTGTGTGTGTATGTGTGTGTGTATTTATGTGTTTAAATGCAAAGTGCATTTAAAACAGTAATTAAAAGTTTTATAAAACAATAACAATACCTTTAAAAATTAGACAAACACTGTTATCAAACAATTTGCAAAGAAAAGTCTCCGTTGTTTTTGTTACTTGCCACTACACTAAAAAAATACATTTTTGTTGACCTTTAAACAAAGTAATAAATTTGAATTACATAGTATAAAATATGAAAACACAATATTTCTTTAAGTTTTGTTTAAGCTACTAAAAACCTCATTAAAATGTGGTGTTATATAATTATCTTCAGATTTTTTATTAAATTAATAAGAATGAAATACTAATGTAACATTTTAAATTTACCGGAAAAATATTACATATAAACATTCTGAATTTTATGTTCTACACTTGTGATATTTCATCAAAGGATGCAAAAATTATTTTTTTTTATAATTTTAGGGAGATATGGTTAAAAGTGTCCTCATTAAATATCCCTTTCTCTTCTCTATCCGAAACTGCCATTGTTAAAATGAAGGTAAATCTGTGTTACCCGTTTGAGTTGCAAAGATATTTCCGATAATTTTGCGCTCTTGATTACATACTAGGATATATATTTACACTGAGAATAATAGCATTAATATTTATAACAGTTTAATGGAAATACTACATTCCCTTTAATTTTTGTGTATTCATAAGATCATAAGAAACCCACGTAATGCGAATCATACTAGTTATTTTTTATGTACTAACCGATTTTAACGTTTTTTTTAGACGGATTAGAATTGTATAACACAAATACGGTCGCTTATAAATTTGATAAGGATTTGATGATACACTCTAGAAATAGACAATGCGATTTCTCACAGGATGGACAGTATATTATAGATAATTGAAGATAACTTCTGTTTTGTTGGAAAAATACTGTTTTGCTGCGCAAATTTATAACAAAAAAGAATTCACATTACTAGTTCAATCAGTGTTTTTCAGTATTAAGGTTTAGACCGACAAAATTCCTCAACATATCATAACTTTTAATGAGTTATTTTTTTAAGGTACAATACACATTTCTTCATTAAACTTAGGTCATGAATGCTAGCTTCTAGGTTTGCTTATGTTAGCAACGTAATCGTATAAGCTTCATTTATAAAAGCTATTGAAAACTCACATTTGTATTTGTGCCGCAAATATGTTTTCTGAAAATATTCTCAAAATATTTTCCTTTTTTTACGATCTCTTTTTTTCTCATTTCGTTATTATTGCCACACGTTTAGTTTATTATCTATACACAAAAGTAAATCTCCCATAAAACCACTAAAAATTAGGAAACAAATGAAACTTAAAAAAAGATAAATGAACAGGTACAACAACAAAATTCAGAAGGTGAATAATTTAATTTAACTTTTTATTATGCTGCCCATTTTTATTTGGACTTCACATTGACTCTTCGGAAAAGTAACAATTATCCATATGCGTTTAGAAGAAATCGGTGTTAATTGTTACTATAATATTTTAATATAATATATATATTAATTATTTTTAACTTTGTAGTGCTTGACTAAAAAAACCAATTGTTTTTTATATTCATAATAATTGTATCCATAATTATTCGCTGTTTGTACTGTTTTAGTATTATTTAATAACCACGATGAGAAGAGTCCCTACTTCAAAGCTACTTGCCTTCAAACAGAGTTATTTTTATTCATCACGCAATTCAAATAAAAATAACTGTTAGAGTAAATTACTCTGGTAATTAAATTTATCCTATTGTAATTTGCTTCCATTATTCTACATTGTAATAGGGTTTAAAGTGAAGAATATAATACAATGTCCACATTGTGCGTCTCGTAACTAAATAACTGTGTCCCTCGTTTTCTCTCGTGCGAAATTATTTTATTTACTCTCCTCTCCTCTCTCAGTCAGTAAAAGGTATATCACAGCATTTAGACACGTGCAAGCATAAAAAATATAACAGTCATAGGTATAATATTGACGATAATTTATAAATTTTAGCTATACAATCCTCTAGAATTCAATTTTATCGGAACTCTCCAGTTTTCCGCGGTACTCAACTGCTCAATCACCTCATGGCAGTCGCACCAAATTATAGTTTGTTTATAATGGGTGAAAGTAAAATTTGTCGAAATGTATCGTGTTTTTTTTGTAGTTTTTGTGCATTTTGTATTTATTTTTAAATTTTTTTAAACCATTAATTTCCTATGGTTACCAATAGATTACCTGCAATGTGTAGATAAATGTATTACGTGTAAATATATTTCAAGTACATGATAAATGTAGTACTAGTAAATGTTTATACAAATAAATAAATGAAAACGGTAAAACTCAAACCAATTCAAATAAAAGATAAGACTTGTCTATTATTGTTTATTATATATTATATTTTTTCAATACTGTGCCTGAATTACAGGTAAGGACTTATGGATATTCGTAGGTCTACTAGGCAGATGAAATAAACTATTACTTTGTTTCCTCACCTATCAGTGGGGAACATAAAGTCTAACTAAACCGAACGGGGACTATCAACATAATTGTTCAATAATTAAAAAAAAGAAACGTTTAGTCAAAACAATTCTCGTCGAAATTGAAAGGAATTACGTAGAGGAATTACATTATATATAGTACCATTACTGTTATAGAATCTAAAAGGTACCAATAAAAGTAGTAAATATACATTTTTATAAAATACTATTATATTTTCATAATATATTCTCCTACGTAAGTAAATAAGTCGTTTCATACGTAGACCAAATGACTGCAGTTCTTTCAAGAATAATATAGATTAGAGAGTTGAACAAAACCTTAATTTACTCACTTTCAGGGAAATCGGGGTATCGCATAATAAATCCTAGCAACCTTAAAGTCTTCCGATGGGTTTTGATGATATATTTGTGACTATTTAGCGCTGTTACATTTAATTCATTAATGTGTTCTTTCTTTTATGGTGATATTAATTACATTACATATTGTATTAAATTTATATTATAGAACCATTCATTAAGGTAACAATTACTATATATATATATATATATATATATATATATATATATATCTTGTTCATTGAAAAAGGCGTGTCTATCGCTTTTATCTTATCAGTAATTTTTTCTCTTAATTTTTTTTAATACATAATGTTGATAATGTCATATGTCATCAAAATTGTTCACAGCATTAAGGGCATAGGGTAAGCAAGACACTACGTAATTTGCAATTGTTCTAATTTCAATTATAAGTAAAAATGAGAACGATAGCATAAAATTGAATGAAGTTGGAAAATAATATCCACTTTTTACATTTATTGAGTTTAGCAAGTATTTTTCAAGAATACATTTGTTCATCGAAATGTAGAAAAATTAAATAAACAGGATTGCTGTTTACTAGCAATATATGTGACATTGCAAATAAACAGCAATAAGTGATATTCAAACTACAAAGCTGGTTCACATAGAGACCGAGTAGTGCAAAGTAACCATTTATTATTTGTGTTTGATGGGTTTACAACAAAACATTTTTATCTTACATTTTTTAACAAAAAAAATCGGGTTACTTAATTTCTTTTGTTTTGCCGTCTTCACATAATTCAGTCTGTTACTTTGTTTACGTGACTGACTTCGTTTTTTGCTTTTTTTTTTAAATTAAACCCTTCCGAGGTAACAATGAAATATCGTTTAGTGACTATATGAGAAAATTACTTTCCTTTTTGTGAAATATTTCAGAACTAAGATAATAGCGTTTCGGATGAAATTAGGTTCGACACGAGTTTCTGGAGCACATTTATTACAATCGATGTTTTTAACATTGATAGCACCCTCTTCTTTCTCTTTAAACGCAATTTTGTTGAAGATTTTTTGTCCTTGTGACTATCTAGTACAATTGTTTAACTTTATATATTTATATTGCATTTATTTATAATACATATATAGTATAGTAACTTTATATATATATATATATATATATATATATATGGTATAGTAAGTTTTTCTACTTGATAATATACATGGAGACGTATTAAAATCCTTACTACATACAAAACATATAGCCAAGGTTGTATGTAAATATAACTGAAAGATTTAAAGCTTATCGACAACTAGTATCTTTGCCGATAAGCTTTAAATCTTTCAGTTTATCAAATCATTTTAGCGAGTCCTTTCTACTATATACCTTAACAATTACTTACCGTATACATTTTTACTTCGATTACCGCATAAGTTACGCAACACATACATTTCTGATTATGACTACCGCATGAATTTTGATATACATAATAAACAATGCAATAACCAATATAAAGTAGGACCGTATTAAATATTAAAATGGCTTGAGCTAATAGAATCAACTGCTACAATAATATCCATCTCTACCCTTATCGCATTTAATTTATTTGTCATTTTAATTTTTCCTCTTTTTGCCATCTCAAGGCGTCTATCCTAAATATGAGGCATCCGGTTTAAATGTCGGACAACTATAATTACATCGTTAAATTCTCTCAACTTTGAGTCGGACATTTATACCAAAGAATAGCTGTGTTACTTTTCTAGAGGGACATTCAGTTCCTTATTTACTGAAATTTTTTATATTTATTGAGCACCTTTTTTGGTAATTTGCTTAAATTACAAGGAAAATGGTAATTTCCATTATGCATTGAAAATATGCGCAGCATAAATATATTCTTTTCTTAAAGTAATATTAAAAACCATTAGATTTATTTTTGGTTGATTCGGATGAATACACTCATATATATATATATATATATATATATATATATATATAGATATACAGGTTGTCCAGTGGCAGATTTTGAAAAATTGTAAAAAAAAACTACACCTCTAATACAAAGTAGGTTTATTTTAACTTTATAACAACAAATGCGGATTTCATTTTTTAAAAACCACGTTTTCCAAATGGCGGCCATCGAGTCTGACACACTCTTCGAGTCTAGCACGCATGTTTTCAAAAACGCGTTTGCAGAGCGACTGGGGTATCCTACTGACTTCGGCTCGAATATTTTCTTTAAGTTGTGTCACAGTGCTCGGATTTGTTTTGTAAACAACGGATTTTAAGTATCCTCATAAGAAAAAGTCACATGGGCTTAAATCGGGTGACCTAGGTGGCCACGGTACGGTACCGTTTCGGGAAATTGTTTTTTCTGGAAATAACTGCCGCACTGCATTCATGGACACATTAGCAGTGTGAGCTGTGGCCCCATCCTGCTGGAACCATGTGTTTTGGTTGAAGGATGGACTATTCTGTAGTTCTACTCTGAAAAAGTCATTTAACATCTGGGCATATCTCTCCGAATTCACAGTTACAGTTTGGCCACATTGATTTTCAATAAAAGAAATAAGGCCCTATGATTGCAGATGCAGACATGGCACACCAGACTGTTACTTTAGGCTTATGTAAACGTTCTTGATGCATTTGTCTTGGGTTGTGGTCATCCCAGTTACGAAAGTTCTGCTTATTCACATATCCTCAAATGTGAAAGTGAGCTTAATCACTAAAGAATATGTTGCCCATTCGCGTAGCAGTACGAAATCTCAACAACATCACCACCGCGTAAGTTTTTCTTAATTCAAAGTCAGAATCGCGTAAATCTTGAACAATTTGAATTTTATATGGATGGAACTTGAGCTTTTTTTGCATTATTACCTGTAAAGTTGATTTCGGAATACCCAATATCGATGAACGTGTACGCAGTGATAAACGGGGATTTTCAACGATAGAAACCATAACACGCTCGACATTTTCATCCGTGGCTACCAATGGTGTAGGTCTTGGCCTGAGCCTATTTAATGTTGATCCTGTAGCTCTGAACCTTGCTACCCATGACTGAATGAGGTTGATCGATGGTCCATCACGTAATCGACGAATACTGTAACGATTATTAAATCGACGGCGTGCTACAGACAGCGAAAATCCACTTGAAATGTACGCCTCGACGGCAAAAGCGCGGTGCTCTCCACTCCACTGTTCCATGGCTACTAAAACATCCGCACCGCTTGCGCGCCCCCCGCGCCCTCTTGTGTGTTGCGTTCAGATATTCAGATATATATAATAATTACCGTCACCTCGTAAAAAAACACTAATATTAGTTTAAAAAATTAACAGTTCTTAAAAATTGCGATTACAAAAAATACGTCAATTGATTGTCTGTTTGAAATAGATACATTTTATTTAGGGCACATATTTCTGTGGGAGATTCAACGCATATATGTCTTTGTTCTGAACGCGTCAAACATAAGACATAAAACCATATAATCTAAAAAAAATGTAAATAAATATAATCTTATTAATATTAAATATTGACAGAAACTCATCACTTTTACCACAGAATTTTGTACAAAATACGCTTGTTTTTCATAACCTACTAATAATATACCAACTTTTAAAAAAAAAAAAAACTCTTTTATATTTATATGATTTGCTATTTGCTGATAGGATAATAGATATGAGAAAACAGCACATGGAAGATCTGGGGCTCAGAATTATGCAGTGAAACACAATATGTATTTTAAATACAAATAACGTCGAAACTTCTAAAAACAAATATGATAAACATATGGATATGAGCTATACTAATATAACTAGTGTTGGATTGGCTAATAACGTTTTAACTTTTCTGTCAACAATTTTTATTAAAAAAAAATTATATGTAATTATAAATGTATTTATATATGCACCATTATTATCTACTACTTGTTGCCATCTAGCAGTGACAATATACATTTCTTGTAAAATTCTAGTGACTTTGATTTAAAAAAAAGTGAGAGGTCGTTTTGGAGATCTTCTTTAACGTCGAATTTTTTTTCACGTAAATGGTTTCTTACATAAATAAATGATAATCACAGGACGCAATGTTCGGCGAATATGGTGAATGAGTGAGTAGTACGCTGCCGAGCTCCTCTAATTTTCCACTAATACGTTTTGCGACATGTAATTAAGCATTATCATGTAGAAAATAAACTCGATCCTGTCGAGTACTCAATTTGTAAGCTAATCGGTCCAATTGTTTATGGTAAATATCTGCTTTAATTGTAGATCTCTCTGGACGCAACTCCCAGTCAATCATCATCTCTTCGGCACTTATTTCAGGTTTGGATACTGAGACTCCTGTTTCTCACAGCCATTGACGTGCTTGTTCGTTACTTTACCTCTACGGTTCGTTATATTCAATTGCCCTATTTTGCCGACAGAAATGAGATGGCTTTCCAAAACTCAACGATAACTACTGTTTTCAGTAATATAGGTAATTTTTTATTTGCGTTTATATTTAATTATTGTTTATAACTTTTTATAATGAACATGTGGAAATTGTTTTTCATGTTGTTCATAATTTTTTAAATTAAAACTAAGTAAGCAAAGTATAAATACTTCCCTAATTTTATAACTATACTTATTTCCATATATAAAAATATCAATACCGAGTTTTGAAATTTTCCATAACTTTATCGTAATCAAGTTAAGTGCTGCGTTTTGAGTCCGAGCCCTCAAGGAGTTGTTGGAATAGATGTGGTTACGTGTTTAACAACTCAGATTATAGAGGATTTTTATATCAGTATTTGTCTTTAACAATTTTGGCTATATTATTTGCTTAATCTGGATTAATCTGATTTTCCTGATATAAAATCGTTCAGCAATCTTTGTGACAGAATACGATATTGGCTTATTTAGTATTAAATTGTGAATATGTCACGTTTTTGTCAGATTAATACCTTTTCTCATTAAGGTAAATGTTTTGACTGGGAAAATTTTTGCTAGACTGCTGGTTTCAAACAACTGAAAGAAACAAATAATAAATAAATTACGTAAGCCATAAAATAAAAAGTGCACACATATATGGATAACGCAGTATAATTATAATTTTATTGCCTTTACACCTTAAAATATTATTAACTTGTTTGACGACTATTTAGAATTGTTTATTTTTTCCCTGAAACATGCGCTGGATGCAAATAAAGCACAATTAAATTATGGTCTTTGATTTCTGATTAACGTATATTTTTTTATCGATAATTTATAAACAATTATGAAACTAAATATAATTTCTTTTTTAGTTGTAATCATTTCATTATAAGTAATTAATTTAAAAAAAAATGTTACAATGGATGGCTGGTGTTATTAGTAACTATTGAATTAACTTTCTTAAACTACCTTCTGAACTTGAAAGCAAATTTTTTTTTATATAAACTTTGGATGAAACTTAGTGTATAAATGTTTGTTTCTTTTTAAAGGCGGTTTCATAAACAAAGTTGGCTGAAATTATGAAAAAAATATTAAATTTTTATAAAGAGTGTAAAATATACTTTTTTTTTACTTTTAATATAATTTTGATTACAGGTGAATTTGGATCATAGATACATAAGGGTTAAGCTTTATTTACAGATAAGGAAATTTTTCTTGTTACATCTATTATGACAAAAAACATGTTCCATGACTTTATTACAGGCAGCAAATAAATATATCATTTAAAAATAAAATGGCGATATCGCATTTTATTTCACACTTTTGCAAGCTAACAGTTTTATAACTGGTAATTGCTTTTATTATTTCATTTTATAAAAATAATTTCGTGCGAGAAAAGATAAAAAAGCTTCTAACCTTCTTCAAGCTACTATCTTCACTTCATATATCAAAATATCTCGTTCCAAAATGTTTTTAGTTTTAATAGTGGGTATATATTATCAAAACTCTTAAAATTAATTTTCTCAAAAACCATACATCTCCGCGGTATGGAAATGGTAAAGATGGGATAGTATAATATCCCCATATTCTACTCTTACTCATTTTTCCTTAGGCTTGTTGCTAAATCCTTCTTTCTAAATCCTTGCTACTTCGAATCTCTAACTTTAACCAATAAGATTTATCTTGGCATAATTTGAAATATGTAAAATGTCTACGTGTAAAGTTGCCTTTAATAATTTTTTTAGATACCTATTTAATGTGATTTATTTATACTAAAATACCATTTTCATTTCACTAATCAACTTATTTTAACAGGCCCAGTCCCATAATAGTAACATTTTAATGTTTAAGTCTTGTCGAGTTTATAAAAATAAGTTCTAATTTTGCATTGAACGTGTCGAAGTTCAAATGCTGAGAATTCTTATTTTTGAAGGGATAGATAAATACAACTAACAAGCCCTCCAAAACAAGCTCAAATTCTCATTTTGGAAGAAAGGGATAAATATAGCAAACGCTCCGAAGCACCAGTAGCATTGTCGGATAAAAAACCAAGCCAAGCTGACTGACGATAAATCCAGCGTTATGTGTGCAAATAAAGTAGATAGAGAATACAAATTGAATTGTGGACAAAACTGAAAATTTTGTTGAATGATTCAAGTTTTTTAGAAGGGACTGCTGTGCTTCCTCAGTTAATTTCTATCAGATTGGTAAACTACAAGAATATTATAAACTATGTGATACAAATAGTGAATAACGATCAACGTTTCAGCGGAACTCGTTTTTGAATTAATGACTAATAGATTGGATTTTTGTTACAAGCCGGTTTACTCGAAAGTCTCTGGCTATTAATAATGCCGAAACCAAGAAAGTTACTACTGTTATTAAACGTGATCGACTGACGTCAAACATGATATGTACATAATGAAGCGTGGCCTTGTGTAAGGGTTGGATTACCCTCATTTGCTTTGGAGGAATGCAGACACGGCTACTTTTCTTAGTTGATACCTGAATTACACAGTCGCTTTAAGTGGTTCATTTTAGCATATATGGGAATTAATTTTTTGAAGGTGGAAAGCGAAATATTAAATTACTTTAAAAAATTGAAATCAATAGTAAAAAATCAAGGTAATGACTAAATTAAAATACCGAAACGGACAATGAGCATTAGCACAGTAATGACAATATTGATTTTTTTTTAAATATGAAGACATTATAAACTAAAAGGACAACCGTCACACTCCTGAATAGACTGGGTTATATGAAGGATCAAACCATATCATAGTGGAGAGAACAAAATGCTTACTGTTTTAATTAGAATTAGTTAAGCATTTTGTGGCTGAAGCTGCAGTAAGACCTGTCTAACTGGAAAATAGATCTATTGTTAAAGGTCTGAAGAAAGCACCATATGAGATATGGATGCGAAGAAAATTTGACTTATAGCATATAGGCCTTTTATATCAAAACGATTATGGAGCACATGATAAGAGGGAAAAATTTAATAAAATGAAAGAAGAAAAGCCAAAATGTAAGACACAAATTATAATGTATTAATCATTAATGGAATTACTGTATAAAAACAAGGTACAGAACGTTTTTTTGTAAGAGGGTTCAAAGGGCAACTTAAGGGAAGACTTTCAGAAAGTGGAAAAAATTACAATATAAGAAGAAATTATCTCAAAATAGGAAAAATTAAAAGAAAGCTCAGAGATGGAAATAATTGCAGTTCGTAATGAAATTAATACAATAAAGAATTGTCAGGACGGGCAAAAGAAAAAGAACGAGACCCGATAAATATGCTTACGTCAACAGATTGAAGATTAACAGTCGCATGACTACAAAGGCCGTCAGTGTTCCTGAAAGACAACATTAGTTGTAGGTGATAGCAAAGGAGCTGCGGTCCTTTGAGAAAAATAGTCAATGCTCCAGATAATGTGAGTGTAGCGCAATATAGCGTTCAGAAGAAAGAAATGACTGAAAATAATGTAAAATTTCGTGTTAGACTGGCAGTTAAGAGATTTTCTATGAAAATCGGAACAAATTATATAGTAAACTTCTTTCGTATCGTAATTTGAGATCATTGCTCGCACAATGTACACAATCAGGTATACAACACACACACAGGTAACAATTCGTAAAGGTTTTCCTGAAAGGTATGGTAATTGTAATAATACAGTTTTATTTTTAAATAAGGCCGTGTGCAGCTTAAAACAATCATCTCTTGCTTGGTACAAGAGAACAGATGATATTTTGTATAATTTACGCCACTTGTTATCATTAAACATGAAGCATGATTATCGACAAAGTATTGTAAAACGTACAGTCGTACCAACAACCACATTAACTTCATTGGGGTTATTATTACGTCTCTAAGTTTAGGAATGGACAATATATGAACATTATGTTTGTATATCTGTTAGATTCAAAGGCTGGGAATGCTAAAAAAAATAAAATTTAACAAATAAAGTTTGTGAAAAAGCAAACTACGAAAACATAGAATAAAATCTTTAACTATTTATATATTTTTCATATACTCTTCTATTTTGAATCGTGTGTTGTGTTCCACTGACACAAATTAAATTAAATTGAATAAAATTGTGCTAAAGGTTTAATATTCATTTTAATATAAATAAGAAATTGAAATTATGTTAAAAGTAAAAATAGCATATTATAAAATGATTTTTATTACTTTCATTATAGATATTGTCAAACTTAATAACCGCGGCCGTGTTGACGTCACAACAAACTTCCTTTTTATACGATTATGCTGATATAGACGAATTGTGATCAACAGTAATATCTTCAAGCTTATGTAAGTTAAAATAGTAACTTATTTGCTTCATGCATAAACTACAGCTTTGAAAGTATCATGTCTATGTGAAAACAAAATGGTCGTATATATAACTTTACATGGATTGAAAACTGCGCTACAGATTGGATGCAATGATATATTTAAATTAGAAATGCTATTCTGACTTACGTATAAAAAGTTGACTGTATGGAAAATACCAAATAAGTATTAATATTTATTATTCAATAATTTACATATGTTAAAACTTTTCAATGCAATGAATTTTGTTAAAAAATCTGTCAAGCATGAGTGTGACTCGTACTACGAGGGGTCAGTAAATATTTAAGAAGTTATAAATTTTATGCTCTTAATATTCCCACTAATCTATTTTCAAAATTATAATTTTTTAAAAAGGAATTATATTGCCTACTATATTTTTCACAAACGCATATTTAAAAAAATTTTTTTTATGTACTATAAATTAACGGTTTTCCTAATTTTTCTCTTATTTATGCTGCGAGACCTTACGTCTTGTCAAATTTTATGATTCTAAATCAGCGGGAAGTATCCCATAGGTTTTGATTTACTTGCAAGTGTCCAAAAATGTCGCCTAAATGGAAGTATTTTTTGTTTTTTTTTACGTTGACTTAGAAGTTTGATGTTTTTAAAGCTCCAAGGGACCGTAGATTTAAGTATTTTATAATCAGTTGATCTTCATACCTCCATGCGTTCCTGAGAAATAGGGCATTGACAGATAGACAGACAGACAGACGGATAACGTAGTGATCCTATATGGGTTCCTTTTTCCCTTTTGTACTACAAAGCCCTGAAAAGAAGATAAATTGCAAGATTGAACTATGAAAAATATTGTATTACATAAACATGCGAGTTTTTACATTTAGTTATTACAAGATATAAAAGAACGTGTTTCCTACAGTAAAATTCTTTAAATTAGCTAAAATCTATCAGAATTGAATGCTTAAATTTAAAAAAAATTAACTAATAATAAAGTGAGCCCATGAAAGCATTTGTGGCATAAATAGAGAACAAGAGGTAGCCTTTAAAATGAAGCCTGTTAAAATATATATTGAAATCGTTTACGAAAAGGTAAAAGGCAAAGAAACTCGGCAAGAATGTCAATACCGAGAAATATAAATAGAATCATTTGTAGAAAATTAGAAAGTAATGAATATGTTATATATGTATGCAAGTAATGAAAACCAGCATATTAGAAAAGAAAATATGCAAGAACACAGCAATATTACACAGGCGATGAATAATGGTTCTTTATAATTCACCGCTTGTGTGGAAAATGTCATCATATACACATAGGAAAAAGTAAATATTTTTGAAGATAGAAATTTAGAAATGGGAGTATTCATTGCAGGTTTATTTTTAAATAATTCTGTGCCGACCGAAATGCTCTTCCCAGTGATTGAACTACTTATACTCCTAATCTATATAGATAAAAAAAGCCTATTTCTACTCACTTACTTACTGACTGGCTTTATCACAAAATCTTCAGAAATGTAAGGCCCGCAAACTCAAAATTTATCTAGTGCATTTTTTTTCGGTTCTAGGTGCTTCAATTTTTAGAAGTTCAATCTCTAAATATTTGAAAATTCGAGTGGACGGATTTATAGGATTTTTGAAATAATTGAGTTTATTAATATAACTATTTGTGTTATGTTAACCACATTTCAGCATTTTTTAAATGATAATCGTAAATAATTATGGACATCTAGTTTAACATAATATTTTGAAAATATACTCAAATGTAGATAAAATTAATTTTACCTTCATTTCAATATAATATATGTATATATGTAATATATGTTATATATGTATAATATATGTAATATAGTATACATGCTTGACTTATAAAATACTTAACAGAAAACATGAGCATGTAAATTTGTGGAGGCTATAATACATTCGATCGCAATAAAGTCTAATTTTAAGCGGTCATCACTAGCATATTAAACTAATCTAAAATTTATTTTTATTGATTGCAGCTATACTATAGCTATACTATACTATCGTATATAAGTTGACGCTAGAATTAATTTTCTCGGTTGGGACATAAGTTTCCCTCACATAATACGTACAGTGACTTTTTTTCTATCATGATAAATATAACATCTATAAATAAACAAATATTTAAATCCCAAATTTCCCATCGTCAGAAAATTAGACGAAAATATAATTTTTCATTTTATATCGTTGTCAACAAGATCGACTTAAATTATGGTCTTTTAAGAGGCTCAAAAAAATAAAATCCAGTGATAATCTAAGTCAACAGAGACTACAATAAAATGGTAGATCGATTTGAATACTTGATTCTCAATATGACAGTTTATATATAATCTACATATGTAACACATATAAATGTTTTCTAACTTTGGTTATTTTATATAATTAATTAGAAACTCAATTCAAGTGTCCCTATTAAGAGGGTACGTATTACCAGGTTAAGTGGTTTTAATTACTAAGTTATCATAAAATATAATCACATAACCCATGTACTCACATAAAATATGTAAATAGTAATTTAACCAATAATGTAGAAAATATGTAAATTATTTGCCCTCATGAATAATGGAATATTGAAAAATGGGATCGCTTAATTCAATTTTAAAAAATACTTAAAGATATTTTTATTTCTTTTAACGACGATTCATACTGGCGGATTGTTGAAGAAGTCATCACACAAATAAAGAAGTTAGAATACATATTGCATGTTTCAATATTTCTAAAGTATTCTTACAATGCAACATATATAATATATTCTTAACTTTTAGTTGGTCGCAAGGGGTCCAATAAACCTCATGCGACTTTGTTTATATAATATTCCAGCACTTATTACACGTACGCGACTATCCGTTCCAGTAGCTTCCTAGCTCACACTAGAGCTGAGTCGAAAAACGATTAAAAGTTAACGCTCAACGTTAACGTACGTCCATGATCAACGCTGTTGACGAAAAAATGTGTTAACAGTTGATCAACACTTGCACTTAATAAACGGTCGACGTCGACGGCTGTTTATATTAACGCACATTGGAGCATTATTTCGTTAGCGCGTTCACGTTGATCAACGTTAAGTGCTAACTGCTAACTGCTAAATGTTGACACTCGTCAATTGAATATATCGAATCGATGGTTTATGCATTATCAGGCTAGTGGCCAGTCTATCGTCGACGGTCTCATTGTGTAATGAAGGTTAATGAGTGAATGTTTAAGAGATTTGTCTGATAGTTTATTAATTTCGACGTATTCCATATGACTTTAATAATAATAAAAATTTAATTGTGGTCTTTAGCGTAATTATTTTACGTTATGTTACTAGTTATTATTTTTACAGATTTAATATTCAGAAGACGTTTTCATTTCAAAAGGTATTTGAAATTTTTTACGAAAGTTTGAAATAAATGTGACTTATTACTCTTAATAATCAACATTTATGTAGTGGATACTTTTATGGTTAATATTTTACATTTAATTAAATATTAATAAGATATTAATTATGTTTGACCTTTTAGTGGAAATATTTTATATTGCATTACTAGTTATTTTTTATAGATTAAAATACAAGAATTTTCATATCAAATCACATTTTTAATTTTTTTAAAGATTTAGAAAGACGCTAACTTTTAGACTTAATAATCAACATTAATTTACTGGATATTTTTTGTGTTTGTGTGTGTCTGGGTCAAACAACTTTGTAAATTTATTCAAAATATCTGAAAGGTGTAAATAAAGTAATCCTTGGAATTATTTTATGTCAGATAACGAAATTTATTGGAAAAATAATGGATGTATACATTATCTTTCAAGGTAATATATTTACTAATTATTTTTATGTTACAGTCACGTGCAGTTCTAAACACTATAATTACAAAGCACAACCAATTGTGCTTAAAAGATTTTATTTTTATTATTATATTTGATTTAATATTAGGAGAAAATTTTTAAATGAATCCCGAGTTCAGTAACAATCCGCATAGCATTATTTTCCATATAATTATTAGGTTTAATTCATTGTGTTAATATAAACATTTGACGTATACCCGAGCCCGTAACACTTCGAAATTTATAAACAATGCTTCGTTGCGCTGTTATTTTTGGCGTGGTGTTTACATTAACTATGGTAGGCGTCTATACACATCAACTGTTAATATTAACAGTTTTGGTCAACAGTTAATTGTCGTCAACGTTAACAGGTGTTAACGTTTATCATGATTAGAGTAAACACCCACCTCTAACTCACACGCTGCTACCTTTTCAATGTTGCGCTAGCCACGGCGTTGACAACACGTGTTGCACGGAGATGCTTGGGATCCAACTGGACAGATGGTGTAGTTTGAACTTTTGTAAATATATTAGTTATTATTTGTTTATGGTTACATTTAGTTATTAATTTCACAATTTTAATTACACTGACGTTTCAGTTATTCTTTGTTACACCTTATAGATAAAACAGCACGATAGAAAGCCTCCACTTGAATATAGAAGAAATATCAGTGATGATAAATATGGGATAATGAATAGGGGTCGTTTGATGAACGTGACGACATTGGAAGAGCATTGAAGAATACTTCGTTGAACAACAAAATCGTGATTCTGACTTTGAGTATAGTGAAAACAAATCAAAAAATGAAGCAGGTTCATCTTCATCCGAGTTTTTTTTTGTGCACGGACAAACTAGCCAAATGGTACAAATGTTCTTCCAGCCAAAGAATAGGACAAAGAGGTCACCACATCGTTTGCATTTACCTGAATTAAAAAGAGAAGCTAAAAATGCTAAAAGTAATATTATTTTAAATGTTTATTTTGTAAGAATATTGTAGATTTAATTCTAAAACATACAAATGAATATATTTAGAAACTGCGTTCCCTTGTTCAAAGAAAACGTGAGGCGAAAGATGTGAAGGGTAAGGAATTACAATTTTTTTTGGTTTGTTGGTGATGCCTGGTATTCTCAGATCTGAGCGCAAATTATGGAACTGAAATAGATTTATTTTCCGATGTGGTTTCTTATTGATGTTTATCGTTCATACTTCATTATCTGCGATTTGATAATGCTTCGTCCAGAGAAATCAGACTACAGCTTGATAATTTCATTCTGTTTAACAAATTTGTTTACTGATGATCAATAACTTTAAAAAATACCATACTGTTTCCGAGTATGTGACAATCGATGATGAGCCAAATTAAAGAACCGGCATTTAGAGGCAAATTCTCAGTTCAATCTACATGCCAAGTAAACCAATTGGATATAGAATAAAGCAATACGCGATGGTTGACGCCAAATGAAATATTTTGAAACGTTTGAAGTAAATTAGGTACTTAGTAAATTAGGTAAATAGAAGTTTCATTAGTTTCCATCTATGAGACAGACAGAAGCTCCTTAGGGTGCTCATTTCCTTTGATAAATATATGTTTCAAATGATAATTTTGTGAAACACGGCTTTATATTTTGAACTATAATCACAGTTGTGTTGAAAACTACATATGTATATACATACATACATACATACATACACACACACATATATATATATATATATACTTATATATATATATATTTAAAAATGGCAATTCAGTCTGGTGTAATAACGTAATTTTTCTCATTTATTTATCTATTTCACCAGTTCGAGAATTAGTCTTTGTGTTAAATAAAATTTGTCATATCTTATTGAATATGAATTTACTTCATTATCTTATTTGAACGTTAGGGAAATTAATAAAGAGTGAAACATCGTAAGAAATGTAAAGCTAGCACTCAGCTACCAAATGACCTGTGTTCTCCAATTATGAAGTTAATTCAATTTTAGGCATATGATTTTAGGACAGGCTTCTAAAAAAAATTATAGACAATTTTCACAAAGATGTTAATTAGCAAAATATTTTTCAAAATAAGAGGGTTTTTACAAAAGATTGAGATGGAAAATTTTTCCTCTTCCCCCACAAAAATGTAGAAAAATGCCTCACAAACTACGCTAGTGTTTGACTCTGTTTGTTATCATTTCTTTTTCATTTCAATTAAATTTTATTTTAATTCAGGAACGAATATTCGATAAAAGATTAGCATTCGAGCAGTGTCCAAAAATAAAAAGGATCATGTTTCTAATTTTAATTTTACATTGGATAATACAGAATGTATTATCCAATGTAAAATAAAATTATAAACATGAATCAAATTATAAACTTCCTTTTGTCAATATAGTTTTGTTGCATAACTGCGATTTAAAATACGTTAATTTTTTGTGTTTCCAAAATTAAATAAAAAAAAATTATTTTTTCCATAGATTTAAAATGTGTAGTCTATGTATAAATTATTGTCAAATCAATAAAAACATTTCGAATTTAAAGGATTATTAAAAATAAATGAAACAAAAATTCTACTTTAAGATAAGCAATACGAATGTTATTTTGTGATAATGTAGAAAAAAAAACTTATAAACTTCTCGAAGAGGTTGTGTTTTTCAAAAATCAATCCAAATTTTAAATATTTAACAATCAAATATATGATAATATTAAAGCTAATTCGTCGATCAAAAATTATTTAAGAAGAAATAAATGTTTAATTTCTAATAAAATGTAACATTATTTTCAAAAATACTTACTACAATTTTAATTAACGTCGATGCTCGCTGAAAGCATTAAGCCGCAGACGCAGATATTGGCGATGCAAACAAATTAAATAATGGAATGGAATTAAAAATAATGGAATGCGAATCTGTGCTAAAATCGGATGTGTTCTCTCAGACGGAATGTGATCGTTATTTTTATTTCAATCACTATTTTCGTTTATTGAAATTTAATTTAAAATCAAACTAAAAAAGCATGTGGGATTCATGTGGAAAAGTCGACATTGAAGATATTGATTTACGTTCAAACTTTAAAAAAAGGGTTGAAGTAAATTCATAGTAATTCAAAACTTCATCGACGTTTTATTACGTTCGGTAAATTACAAAAATTGGATATACGTGACGTTGTCAAATCGTTGCTCTTAGCACACATGCTAAGAGCAACGATTTGACAACGTCACGTATATCCAATTTTTGTAATTTACCGAACGTAATAAAACGTCGATGAAGTTTTGAATTACTATGAATTTACTTCAACCCTTTTTTTAAACGCAATTAAATGAAACTACGTGATGTAGTATTATTTCTACTATCTTTAATTTCTTTACCACGACCTAGGTTTCGTTGTATTACAACATCTTCAGGTGGGATATTAGCAAAGATTCTTCAGGTGGGATATTAGCAAAGATCTTTGCTAATATCCCACCTGAAGATGTTGTAATACAACGAAACCTAGGTCGTGGTAAAGAAATTAAAGATAGTAGAAATAATACTACATCACGTAGTTTCATTTAATTGCGAATAATGAATTTCTACAAAATTAACGCCAAATATATTCAACCTTTTTTTAAAGTTTGAACGTAAATCAATATCTTCAATGTCGACTTTTCCACATGAATCCCACATGCTTTTTTAGTTTGATTTTAAATTAAATTTCAATAAACGAAATAGTGATTGAAATAAAATAACGATCACATTCCGTCTGAGAGAACACATCCGATTTTAGCACAGATTCGCATTCCATTATTTTTAATTCCATTCCATTATTTAATTTGTTTGCATCGCCAATATCTGCGTCTGCGCTTAATGCTTTCAGCGAGCATCGACGTTAATTAAAATTGTAGTAAGTATTTTTGAAAATAATGTTACATTTTATTAGAAATTAAACATTTATTTCTTCTTAAATAATTTTTGATCGACGAATTAGCTTTAATATTATCATATATTTGATTGTTAAATATTTAAAATTTGGATTGATTTTTGAAAAACACAACCTCTTCGAGAAGTTTATAAGTTTTTTTTCTACATTATCACAAAATAACATTCGTATTGCTTATCTTAAAGTAGAATTTTTGTTTCATTTATTTTTAATAATCCTTTAAATTCGAAATGTTTTTATTGATTTGACAATAATTTATACATAGACTACACATTTTAAATCTATGGAAAAAATATTTTTTTTTATTTAATTTTGGAAACACAAAAAATTAACGTATTTTAAATCGCAGTTATGCAACAAAACTATATTGACAAAAGGAAGTTTATAATTTGATTCATGTTTATAATTTTATTTTACATTGGATAATACATTCTGTATTATCCAATGTAAAATAAAATTAGAAACATGATCCTTTTTATTTTTGGACACTGCTCGAATGCTAATCTTTTATCGAATATTCGTTCCTGAATTAAAATAAAATTTAATTGAAATGAAAAAGAAATGATAACAAACAGAGTCAAACACTAGCGTAGTTTGTGAGGCATTTTTTCTACATTTTTGTGGGGGAAGAGGAAAATTTTCCATCTCAATCTTTTGTAAAAACCCTCTTATTTTGAAAAATATTTTGCTAATTAACATCTTTGTGAAAATTGTCTATAATTTTTTTAGAAGCCTGTCCTAAAATATATGCCTAAAATTGAATTAACTTCATAATGGAGAACACAGGTCATTTGGTAGCTGAGTGCTAGCTTTACATTTCTTACGATGTTTCACTCTTTATTAATTTCCCTAACGTTCAAATAAGATAATGAAGTAAATTCATATTCAATAAGATATGACAAATTTTATTTAACACAAAGACTAATTCTCGAACTGGTGAAATAGATAAATAAATGAGAAAAATTACGTTATTACACCAGACTGAATTGCCATTTTTTAAATATATATATATATAAGTATATATATATATATATATGTGTGTGTGTATGTATGTATGTATGTATGTATATACATATGTAGTTTTCAACACAACTGTGATTATAGTTCAAAATATAAAGCCGTGTTTCACAAAATTATCATTTGAAACATATATTTATCAAAGGAAATGAGCACCCTAAGAGCTTCTGTCTGTCTCATAGATGGAAACTAATGAAACTTCTATTTACCTAATTTACTAAGTACCTAATTATACTTCAAACGTTTCAAATATTTCATTTGGCGTCAACCATCGCGTATTGCTTTATTCTATATCCAATTGGTTTACTTGGCATGTAGATTGAACTGAGAATTTGCCTCTAAATGCCGGTTCTTTAATTTGGCTCATCATCGATTGTCACATACTCGGAAACAGTATGGTATTTTTTAAAGTTATTGATCATCAGTAAACAAAATTTGTTAAACAGAATGAAATTATCAAGCTGTAGTCTGATTTCTCTGGACGAAGCATTATCAAATCGCAGATAATGAAGTATGAACGATAAACATCAATAAGAACCACATCGGAAAATAAATCTATTTCAGTTCCATAATTTGCGCTCAGATCTGAGAATACCAGGCATCACCAACAAACCAAAAAAAAAATTGTAATTCCTTACCCTTCACATCTTTCGCCTCACGTTTTCTTTGAACAAGGGAACGCAGTTTCTAAATATATTCATTTGTATGTTTTAGAATTAAATCTACAATATTCTTACAAAATAAACATTTAAAATAATATTACTTTTAGCATTTTTAGCTTCTCTTTTTAATTCAGGTAAATGCAAAACGATGTGGTGACCTCTTGTCCTATTCTTTGGCTGGAAGAACATTTGTACCATTTGGCTAGTTTGTCCCGTGCACAAAAAAAAACTCGGATGAAGATGAACCTGCTTCATTTTTTGATTTGTTTTCACTATACTCAAAGTCAGAATCACGATTTTGTTGTTCAACGAAGTATTCTTCAATGCTCTTC